>CM075856.1:34271239-34407905 GCA_037975125.1 Latrodectus hesperus | reverse complement strand
TATGTATGTAAAAGTAAAATCAAAATCACAACAAATATTAATAGATTAATAACCAGCATAAATATATGTATAGCTTAGAAATTCACTCACACCTAGTTATCCTTAACAATTTATAAAATATACAAAATTATAAAAAGTTTTTTTCCTCTTTTTGCACTTTTCACACGACAACAACAATAATTACAAAGGTTCAAATTTTAAAGGTTGGAATAGAAAGTGTGTTTTGTTTTGATAAATTTTACTTGATTGGGGGGGATTAATTTTTATAGCTAGGTGCCAATAATAATTTTATATTTTATATCCATTTGCTTTCATATGCTCATTTATAATAATTGATATTTTTTAATTTTCGTATATATATATTTCGATTATAATTTTCGTTTTTATATTTATTGATTTTGTATGGTTTTGGTCAATAATGCTGTAATTTTAAAGATTTTCAATTTTCATTGCAGGAAAGCCATACAATTGTTCCAATATGATTAATTCTCCTGATGAAATGAGATAATGTTGCTGCTTAAATCCATATTTGTATGTATCCATTGTTATTATAATCTGTTTAAGTCCATATTACTCCTTATATTAAATTTAGATTCTAGAGTTAATTTTTACTTTACTGATGTTCTTATTTTCCTTTTAATATTTGTATTGCTTTTGAAACTATAGAGTATAATTTTATACATTTTCCCTGCAGCTTAACTGGACTAAATATTAAACTTCTGGTGTTAGGATACAATAAAAATATTATACTTTTTTATCATAAAAGTATATGGCTATAGTGTTTTATAACATGCATTTTTATGCAAAATCAATAGCACAAATATCTACTATAAGTAATTTGAACTTTTTTCCAAATAAAGTGAAGCAATATATTCACTCAAATCCATGTTAAGTAGCACAAGAATATACTTATATAATATCTTGGAAACATATTTTCTTGTTTAACAAAAACAATTTTATTGCATCATATGAAGGAAAAGTATGTTCAATATTTTTTAAAACGTCTTTTATCCAAATTCTAGCATAATTGCAATTATTTTTTAATCTAATTATTAATCATATATTGGTATAATATATAATATGATTAATCAAATAATGGCATGTGGATTTATTTCATCAAATGTCTGACGAAGTTAGACATGGTCCAACAGGTTACTGATCCTGAAGAAATCAAGAACCAGAAGGAGGGATAAGTGAATGTTCTTTCTGGAGAGTCCCAAACAGCCCAGGATGTGTTGATCATAAGTAGGAGAAAAGATTCAGTTTTTGTTGATCTGAAAATTTGAGCATCATATAAGTACAATTCTGTCTTGGCAGGGGTTGGTGACCTTTTTCATGCTTTGGCCTATCGGACTTGGGAGACTCTATCAGTAGCGAGCCACTGCCAAAATAGCCCTGGGAGTCATTAGTGCACGCAAGCCTCACCACTTTGACGATGCAGGAACATCATCGAAAAGTCATATAATAGTTAAAGTTATTAATAATATCAAAACAATTTGTAAACTAAATGCGAAAACTTATTTAATGCGACATAATCAAACATCTCAACATATTTATTAAAGCATTCACTTCCTCAGAACTAAACGTTTTAATAGATATAATCACAAAAGTGGAGATATTTTAAGAAGTAACTAAAAGTAGACACTATTTAGGGTAAACAAAATAAAAACATGGAGTTCACTTAAAATAAAAAATGGTGTCTCTTTGCTTTAACCTTAACATCATTTAGCATGATTCTAAAAATCTTATAAATATAATCAGCAACGAATCGTAAAATGTTTATATAGAATATCTTACTTTTTTTTGATTCAATGATGTGAGTCATATTCATGAAAGACATATCTTAGCATTTAGACAAAATTTTATTTGATCATTACTTATATTTTCATTGAAGCAATGCAACATTCTTTTAGTAAAATGTATGTGAATTTGTCTGTAAGTATGTTCAGTGCTCACACAAATTCATTTCCACATGAAGAAAGTCACATCAGAATTTATAACTTAAAATTTGCCAAGTGAGAAACAAATGAGTTTTTATGTTATATGAAGCATGAGTTATAGTTTAAAGTGAATTAATAAACTCTTACAGTTGTAATAATAATCTCTCTCTCTCTCTCTCTCTCTCTCTTTATATATATATATATATATATATATATATATATATATATATATATATATATATATATATATATATATATATATATATATATATATATATATATATCCATTTGCCTGATCAATTAAGGATCATTACTAAACAAGTTTAAAATAAGCAAGAAATTAGGAATTAACAAACTATTTACTGCAAAAAATGCATTAAAATTTGATTATTATTATTTTGGATTAGTCTTCAGTTTTTTATTATTATTTTTGATTAATTTTCAGCAAATGCTAACTATTTATCAAGAGGTCAAATTGCATCTATTTAAATTGGACGTAATGATAATTTATTAGGTATTGGAATTAATACCGGATAATTTTGTATAAAAATCGTTAAAAAAACTTAACTCTGTTTGTCAGCTATAAGCAACATTAAATAATTTAAGATTCTTTGCATACAAATTTATCTCAATTTATAATGTAAATATAATTTAAATGCATTCATTTTTACTCATGCGCATATATCAAATAAAAAGTATTTCATTTTTATAAAAAATGATATTATTTAGATTGTTTTCTAAAAAAGTAGAAATTAAAATGTAATATTTGTCTTTATTAATATTAATTAGCAGTTAAAGACTAAACTAGGTAATTCATAATGCTGTAATGAAATTAGTTTGATTTATGTAAATTTATTTCACAGTGCTTAATAACTTATAGTTCTTTCAAAAACACGCATCACAATAAATGAAATGCCCAACTTTAAAGAATGAAAAACCGAAATCCTCATCTCATAATTGAGTTCCATGCAATTTAAACAGTTGATGGTTCTCACATCATTTTTCAAGGATTTACCACTTCATCACTTTATTTTAAGTTAAATATTTTTTAATGGGGAAATGAAAATCCTCCAAATTTTTTTAACTGATTTTGCCGGTGTTTATTACAATTACTCCAATTTTTAAATTATTTTTTGTAAGAAAAGTTAACAGCTTATCTTGAAATAAAGTAATAAATTTGATAACTTGTAATAAAATTCCAATATTTATTTTGTTTTATATATTGGTGGAAATAAAAGTTACAAAGGGAAACATCAAAATATATCACATTGAACATGAAAAGGAATAGTATACAATACTTGAAAAAATCGTACTATTACTTACATTTATATTTACATATATTTATTTATTTAAACCATTCAACACATCATTATTTACGATTACATAAAAATGAAAAAAAACTACATACCAGTAACACCATTACATTAAACATTGATTAATGTAGGAATTCCCCATTATCTCATAAGAAGTCTGTTGAAATTTTGGATACTGAAATATTTTGCACTTATAAACTAGATCAATCTATTAATAGAAAACAACAGCACTTAAATCCTTTTTGTTTGTTTTAAGCTGTTATTTTTTCCAAAAATTATTTTCCAAGATGAGTACTAAATGTGTTTCATCTTCATCATTGACTTAAGTCAAAACCTCTCAATTACCAATGTTTGAAGCATATTTTTGAAAAATAATCTCACAGTTACATTTTGGAGAATAATATTCGAGCTTCTTAAGTGAAGCTGTTTTTATAGAAAGATCTCATAAATTTTTCAGAGCAGAAATGTTCCATTATTTTCACTAAACGTTTTGTGCGAAGGCAGATGGCAGAGAAATAATAACAAAACTTTGGTATGTACTTAAGGCAGACATCAGATATTCCAAGAAATCTTTGATGCTTGGGTTTCTTTAGAAATTTAAAATTTATATATAACATTAAGTTTGGTTTCTAATAATCTCCTAACTACTTGTGGGTTGGAATCTAAGCAAATTTTTGAAGATTAAATTAATCTTTACATTTGAAAAAAGTAAGTCTAATAAAGTAGGTCATCATAGATTTTTCCCAAAAAATTCGACATCAAGCTTATCAGCACTAGTTTATATGAAACAAATTAAAATAGCTCTAAGAAAAATTCCTGAAAAATTGTTATATCTGGTCAATGTTTTAGTTATTACATTTTCTTCAAGATTATTATTTTTTCCAAGATTGTTATTTCTTGAAAATAATACACGTTATCTTTTTCTTGAGAATCTAACAATATAACTTGCCCTAAAGATTGCCTTTTAAACAGCATGTTTTCTCGCCCATTGTGAAGACAATTTGTTTCATTCACAGGAAAATATTTCAAAATTACCAGATTTATTCTTTTTCAATTTTTTCATGTTAATTACATTTTTGTGTAACATCATTTCTTATCTCCTCTTTTTCTATATTCTTCGTTGCTAGGTTTTATTAACATTTGATACGATTAATTATGATAAATGCACGTTTTATGTCGAGAATACATTAAACTTCAAAATTGATAAATTTTTTCATGAAGCTCCTTTCAACAATTCTCAATTATTTCTCATGTCCCAATTCCTCTGTTAAAATGACTATGATTTTCAAATTGTGATTGTTAGAAGAAGCAGAACTGAATGTAATACGTTGCCAATTTTTGCATCTGGCTTCGAGACACAAAACGCAAAAATCGCATTTACATGCCCAGCGAAATTATTTAATTGAGGATGATAGACAAATATGATGAAATATTATTCGAAGTCTTCAAAACAACTCATATGTTAAATTTCTCACAAATTATAACAATCTGGTATTATTTGAAAATGTTGATAAAGTTTTACTGAAAATAACAAGGCATCAGATATTGAAATAGAAAATAAAAATCATCATCGGTAAGATAATATTTCGATTGCAAAAGGATTGGATTTATAATATATCATTTTATGATTGTGGTGATAAAAAAATTTCGCAAACATCATTTTTAAACTTAGAGTAAAATCTGAATAACAGACACAATGTTCAAAAAATTCCTTCATTCCTCGGGTTTATGAGCTTTCGAAATGTTTATATAACACAAACCATAACAATTATTCCCCATAAACTTGCTTACTTTCCTTAACAGCGAAGTGATTGCATGGATTTGCATGACATTAGAAAATGTACAGACTTTTATATTACTTTTTGTTCTATCGAAATAATTATTTTCTGCACACTTCTAGAGTAGTCTTCGTTAATTTTCAGCATTAATTTGTTTTTTTATCATACTATTCTTAATCGTCTTTCACTTTTCAGAGCTAGTATTTACAAATTAAAACATATTATTTATTTCTATGTCTTCTACTTAAGAATTTAGAATCTGACGCATAAACACCTTATCGCAGTCATTTTAGTTTAGAAATAAGAGTTTTAAATTGTTAATTTTGTGAAATTAATTTACTAATTTATCTCAGTCCAACGTAAGCATTATGACATCATAAGATTTCTGATATTCAGCTTCAATAATATCTTTCTATTATCATTATAGGCAATAGTAATAGATTCAATAGTTTTATGGATTAACTTTCATTTTTGTAATAGCCATTTTTTGGTATTTTAAGACTTGGGTTTCTAAGTGAACAAATCTTTTTCATACAAATGATATTTTAATTGTTGTTCCGTATACAAAGAAACTCCTTCTAATTTCTCATGATATAATATTATTTGTCAAGATCACTGTGAACAACATTTTAAGTTGTCCAAACTTCAGGTCAATATATTTTCACTTCATCTAAAAGTTAGCACATGGAGGACTTTGGAACCAAGAGGTTATTAGAAACAAGATATATTCTATTTAAAGTATAACATCTTCCATAAATGACCGCAATACTAATATTTGAATTATTCAAAGTAAGTATTAAAAGGCTTCTAATTCTTTTGTGTGATAAAGATTCAGAGATATAAATTCGTACTCAAATTTCTTTGACAAGCTCTTTATATTCGCAGATATTTTACATATTTGCTTTTACAAACAATTGTTATATTGAACTTTATTCGAAAAATTCGGAACACTAAGCTGAATAATTTCATTATTTCTATCTATTAAACAGATCCAATTATTTTTACAGATCTGGAAAATAAAACATTGAATGTTCCTATCTTCTAATAAAAGTCATCAGAGTTTCCTCTCACGTTTATGACTTATTTTCTTAATTATTCTATATTGCTCATATTTATCTGGAATATTAGTTCATTTTGTATGTGATCTTAATGTTTCTTGTGACACAACAAAAGATTTTTGGACTTAATAGAATATAATACTCTTCAAAGATACGTTATACAAATATATATATATATATATATATATATATATATATATATATATATATATATATATATATATATATATATATATATATATATATATATATATATATATATATATATATATATATATATATATATATATATATATATATATATATATATATATATATATATATATATACAGAACTCCACACGTATTTTTCAAGCTAGTTGCTTATCAGATATGTTGTCTATTGCAATACTGTGGTTTTTGAAGCCACATTTACTTTTTAATATTCTAATCTGATAAATTCGAAGCAATTTTTGAATAAAGAGTGCCATATATTTGTGGTGCAAATCGAGAAATGGGTGACATTCGTAAAACAAAATTTCCATATTTATCTTTTTCCGATAGCCTAGTTCAAATTATTTACTTATGCATCACTTTAAAAATAGTAACTGATAGCCTTAGGATTAATATTTTTCCTATTAAATTTGTACAGTTAAAACTGACAAAAATATCACTCGGAAGAGACTTATATGATTTGTTTCAAATAAACAAGCCAAATATATTTTATTTAATTCAGAAAATATAATTAAATTCAGAGTCTATTAGATAAAAGTCAAAACAGTACCAACCATTCCCAATATTGTTTTCTGTAATAACAAAAGGTTTTTATTTTGTTGGAACGCATTTCTATAAACATTCCATGTATTTTTTTAAAATGGGGGATAGTTTCTGTCATTTTTAAATTTGGAATAAAATATATGTGGAGTGTTTATTTTCTGTACTTGAAATAAATTTATAATCTTTATTTTCTTCATTTCTATTTAAATTTAATAAAAGTATTCTTTATACCGCATTCTATTTGTGAAAGTTTGTTTTGAATTCATAATTTTGATTCAAGTTCCCATTAAATGTTATTATTGAATTATTTCCCCTTAAAGGAATAAACTAAAGATCATGTTTTTATTTTACTTTTAAACTAAAAGTTCGTCCAATATATATATATATATATATATATTATATATATATATATATATATATATATATATATATATATATATATATATATATATATATATATATATATATATATATATATATATATATAAATATATATAAAGTGTTGTTATTATTTATTTATTGAATCTTACTTTATAATTGAAATTGTTAATACTTAAAACAAAATTTTAAGGGAGAAAAAAATACATTATATGGCCTTTACGGTGTTTCAACTTGTGTAAATTTTAATGAAAAATTTTAGCTCACTTTAGTATAATTTAAAATTAGTCTTATTTAATATTAATCTTAAATTTACTATTGTATTGCTGACTCATTTATAAGTTTACCAAATACCATGCAATTTCATTCTTTCCTTTTCACCATCAGAATTTTCAATTTTTTCGACCAAACCTTTACTATCAAGATAATACTTGAATTAATTAATTTATGTATCTGTTTGTATCTTCTTCATGGTTTATAATATGTTATCGATTTCAATTAAGAACAAAATAATTTTATAAATAGTACTAGCATATTCTATAAGATTCTATATATTGTAATTCATATGTTGATAACTTATATGAATTACAAATTATATATAGAATACTTAGAGCAAGTTCAATATATAAGTAGACTGTATTTTTGTAGGCTATTTCAGTGAATTACAATAAAATTCATTATAAGCATTTTTTTACGTGAAACAATTATTTTCAATATTTATTTTTCTAATTCTTACATAAAATAAATACTTGGAATATTAAAAATGAAATAAGTGGCTTAGAACCAATAAGAAATAATTTTTGAATACAATAGTTTAAGTTATCCTTTGGAAACGAATTTCAGGGAACACTAATTCTGGATGTAGTTTACAAGGAATATATTATATTTAACGAACTGATTTTCCTTTAAAGCTTTAAAGCATATATACTATGTACATTTACTCTATCTTTTTAAGAAATTAAATCTTGGTAACTTTAAGATTATTCACATTTATCTGTATTTCTATTTCATGTTTATAAAAAAGACTGATTTTTAAATATCTGATTTCTTGTTTTTGAACTCCCAATGTTGTATTATTATATTCAGTTTTTTTACATTAGTTGCTAATTACAAACATACTTCTGAAATTCTAAAAGAATTTTTCTCCTTATGTTGACATCTAATTTTAATCACAAATGCATAATTCAAAAATATTTATATTTAAATTCAGGTAATTTTATTTTTTAGTGGTATTTACAGTATTTCATATATATCCATCATATTAAGAAAGTGATATTGTGCGCAATAAAATATGTGGAATATATTTTCATCGATTTTTAAGCTAAAATTTAAGATTAAAATTCAATTCATTACTTATAAGTATATTGATTTCAAATTTATATCTAAAAATTATCAAGGATTTTTTAATACTCTACCGTTATCAAATGCAATGGACAGTAAAATTCTCTTAGTTTTATGCAACATATCAATAATTTTTATTTATTATTTAATATATGTGTACTAAAACATCTTTGGAGAAACACTTTAATATTTTCATTCAGAGATATTAAAATAATTATATTTTAATTTTGGAACAGAATCTTTAATGAATAAGGGATATAGAGTCTAAATTTCTAGAAAATATATTTACGAACACTAGTTGATTAAATACGTAAATTTAGTTCACGATGATATTTTAGAACGTTCAAACATAATTTCTATAATTTTCCCTACCCTAATTAGAATCAATAAATACTTCATTTTATACATGTTTTTTATTCTGATGATCCAATTTTACGCTAAACGAAAATATATATTCAAAAGTGGCACTTTGGCGACGAACCCTATGCCACAAGGCCAGAAATTGCTACTCACTTATCGTTATCCAGCGGGCACTTGTAAGCTAAGTCACTGATGGGAGAAGCGTTGCCCACGCAATACCACCACAAACCCGTTTATAAGGTGGGCCAAATTCATACATCATCATATAATAAATGACAGAGAAGCACAGAGAGAACAGAGAAAGAAAGTAACACCCATGTATGAACCGGGAGCTCAGGAGTCAGTTACGCTAACCACTCAGCCATCGGTCGGTATATATATATATATATATATATATATATATATATATATATATATATATATATATATATATATATATATATATATATATATATATATATATATATATATATATATATATATATATATATATATATATATATATATATATATATATATATATATATATGTATATATATATATATATATATATATATATATATATATATATATATATATATATATATATATATATATATATATATATATATATATATATATATATATAATATGTATGCGTGTGTTAATGTTAATACAGTCAGATGTTTTTTAATTTGACGCATATTTTGTGATCAACACAATGATAAGATTTATTGATGCACATTGAATCTATTTTAAATAAAGTGAAACAATTAATAATGTATTATAAAATTATTCTTCTATAAAACATTTTTAAAATATACTTTGAAAAATTCTCTTCAACTTTTTTATATTTTTTATAACTACTTTTAAGGAAAAATATTACATTAATTACATTAAATGTAAGCTTTTGTTAATGTAAATTTATGTTAATTAACTAAATCATTAAATTTGAAAACTACTTAAAACCTATTTAAAATGTATTTTATTTAGAATTTTTAGAATAAATTCACTTATTATTTGATGTCTCAAATTTTCAGTCTAGAAAATATATTGAATTAAAATATTATAGAGACATTTATTTTAAACATTTATGATAAAAAAATTAATTGTTTTCTTATATCAAATAAAGCTTTGACTCTATTATATCTGAATAGCATATTAGTCAATTTAACTGATGAAGAATATATTTTACACTTACATAAAAAATGCTTATATTAATTACTTTCCATAGCAACAAGAAAGCATGTGAAGATCTATTACCTTTTCTCTTATGAACACTTTAAATAGATTGTAAGTTATATTTACCTGTCAAAGAAGGTAAAGGCAGAAAGATTTCCAAGTATTTATCATAACATTTTTACATGCAGAAAAATAATTTAGCATCAATTTCTCATTCCTTAATTGTTATTTAATTTGAAAGCTAGATCTTATATTATTAGGAATTCTTCTAAAATTCCTAATTTTTTCATTAATTAATTTTTTAAATACTTGAAAGTAAAATAGTTATACAAAATAACACAAAATGTGACACTAGTATTTGGAAAAACTGAAACAAATTAAGTTTAGAGCTTCTTTGATGTAACAGAATGCAAACGTTTCATTTAAACTAATATTTGAAACTTTTACCTCCGTAATTATGCATTAAAATAATTTGATCGGTATTTAAACTTCGATTACAGCCTCATATCATTAGTTTTTGGGATTTAAAAGCTTTATAATTTAGTAACACATAACTTAATCTTTCTAAAAAATTGTTATTAATACAATATCATAAATTGTCTGAAATGTCTTTAAAAATTAAAAACTTAATTTATTGTTAATAATCATTGTCTAAAGCTATATTGCTATGACTGAATGATTCCTGTTTCATAATTTAAATATTCACTATTCATCTTTAACTTGCAAATATCATAAATGACCGTGAAATAACTGAAGCAAAATGTTAAGAATTTAAAACTTAAAATCTGAAATAACCTTTGAAAATTTTGAGAATTCCATCAAATGTTGCCTGATTTATATACTCAAAATATGGGATGACGTAAAAATAAATTTAAAATATCGCAATAATTACACATTCTTTGGTGATATTTGTATATTTTAAGCTTACTTATTTTGAACAAGAAAAATGTAATGAAAACAAATTATATAGAATTATCACAAAGAACATTTGAAAGTGTTCAATGTACAATCGTTGAAAGTATTTGTCTTAAAAATTTTAATTTTACTTAGAATCTTATCTATTTATTTTTTATCCTCAAAAAATGTAAAATAATACTAAATCAGAATTATTACTTTTTAATTTATTATTCGATAACAATAAAAATAATATGGAATGAAAAACAAGTCATAGAATATAAATAATTACTTAAATAAGAATAACTTAAATAATTTAATAAGAATCTGAACATTTAAGGAAAAACTCTTTTGTGTTGTTGTCAAAAGGTCATTCAATACGTGGCTTGTGGCATTTAGTTAATGATAACTAAGACATTTAAATCGCCGAACTGTCTATTATTTACCATGAACGTAATCTCATTATTTATTTTTAATTGCTTAGTTTTTATTTGCAACGCAAATTAGATCTTATAATTTTTATAACATCTGTACAATTAGATGTGAAGTACAACATTAGTTAATGCTTGTGTATTTTAGGTTCTGGACACAAAAAGGTAGTAAGATGAGCCACTGAATCAAGTTTTAGTATTGACATTCAGGTATTTCCGACATGAAACAATTTCGTTTAGTTATGTTAAAAATATTCAAAATTTTCAAATCATTATAGCTGTAAAAAAATTATTGGCTTAGAATTTTAAATTTCCTTACAGCTTTAAAATTTGAAATTTAAAGCTGTAAAAATTTAACGTTTTAAATTTAAGATTTGAAGGACATATTAATCAAATGTTGGCTTTTATTTTCTTAATAATATTGAATAAACGAAATATTTTAAACTGAAAAAAACTTGTTAGTAAAACGAAAAGTATTTACATATACCTTAAATATATTTAAATATGTCATTATAAATGGATAAGATACCTTTCATCTCATTTAAAAAGTAATATCTGATATTTAAGATGTAAACCATAAAATCGTTTAAAACAAAATAAATAAAAAGCTAGTTCTTATTACTGTATGTATATTCAAAATTTGAGATGATGAAGTTAAGTTTAAAATATCACCCCTTAATGTAATACAGTTTGTATATTAAAATATAACTGTTATTGTAAACTAATATGTATGAGGTACTTAATTTTTTTAGAATGGAAATTTAATAAAATCTCAAACGCAGAGACTGGCAACTTTTCTTCAATTCCCTTCATTATAACATAAAAAGTAAAATGAGAAGTACAGAAAATAAGCTTAATACATGTATAATCATTTAAAGGAAAACAATTTGAGTTTTAGAATATTAAAGATAAGAGAGATTTCTGTTTGAAAGGGATTTTCAAATATGATTGATCTTCGAATCTAAGGGAAAGAGTGAATTGAAATTAATATCTCCAGCAGTTAGTCATTCTTTCAAAATGAAAGATACTTAATACAAATATTCCCATTAATAATTCGACTTACACTTAAAACATTAAATAAACACGAGTAATCAAAATTGCTCTCTTTTTTAACAAATTTCAAGAATATTTTCTGAAATAATAATATAAAATATAAAATAAGATACAATTTCAAGTATATTGTTGAATTTAAATTAACATACTATCAATGAAATAATAATATGCAAAATTTCATTGGTGGAGAAAAGTAGTTGTGAAAGTTTCAGTTCATACATTATTTTCTACTGCATCACATTAATTCCAAAAGTTTCCAGATGCAACCTTTAAACTATTCAAAGTTTAATTTAATAATACTTTTTCACAAACCAGATACTAAAATTATAAATTTTATAAAAATAATCAAAGATAAAGTTCAATCAAAATACTCACATACGGAATTAAAAAACAGGAATTTTTATAATGTTTTTAGAAATCGATTCTCTATCTAATTTAAAATATTCTTCTGGCAAGTGTTGTTTATATAATGACATGCTATTCTAATAGCAGTCAAACTAAGATTACAGAAATTTAGAAGCATATATTCCTCGAGGTCAGTACTGCACTTAAGTTCCCATTCACCACTTAATGAGCATTATGGATAACTGTTCCACCAGGGACGCTAACGTTAGAATTCTAAAATGCATTAATAAGTAGTGCATCATGGTGAAGTTAACGTATCCTTATTATTCAATATTCATTCATTTCATTTCCCTGAAAGAAAGAAAATACGGAGTTACTTATTTGCTAATATCCTTACAGGAATCCTGCATTTATTACAAAATGTGTTATATTTTATTTCTTTTTTAGGAACTGTTATTATTTCAGATTAAGAGCTAAATCTCAGAATACATTTATTTATGTAAATGAGTTACAATTAATCTTGGTATTGTATTTTCAATTAAGTTATTAAAATATCTGATGATTTGAATTTAAAATATACATATAGGTATTTTAAATCATGAAGATTCTTTTACGTTATTTGTTACATCCTAATTATCTTAAAATTTTAATTTGGAATTAAAATATGCGCATAAGTTAAATATATAATACTTTACATAAGTGAAAAATATTTGTATGTATCATCTTTATAACTGAAATAACATTACAGAATATTAAACTGTCATATGTAAATCACAAAGAAATGAAAAACCAGTATTAATTTTATACTAGTATTTGAAATGACATCAATTTATTCAATATTTATTTGTGTATGTTTATACCAATAAGCTCGCATATGAAAACTTTTTATCAAAATGCACTGTAAATAAGTGTTATAAAATTTATAAGTGAACATATTGAACTCACAGAAAATGCAATAATTTAAGGGAAACATAGGTAGTACCTACACCTCACAACTGGTATGATGGCAAAAGACCAGGACCTTTCCTATATCTCTTGTGACAGGAAGACCATCGCTTGTCTGTCTTGACTTACCATTTGGAGCTTGAAAGTTTTCACACATACTGGGGATATTAAAAAGTTTCTTCTTTGCCTTAATGCCGGCATTAACAGGCATCACGAACATCATCTTGAACTACCTTGGGCTAATTTGGGAGGATATTTATCACTGTCCAATATTTTTTAACGGACTTCTTTAATGTTTTTGCAGTTTCATTAAACTGAACTGATTATTTCAAAATGGGAGATTAGAAAAGAACAAAATTTACTGTGCATTATATTTTAAACCCACAAAAAAATGAAAAAATCATTTATATTATATAAAAATAGTATATTTGTTTGTCATTTATAAATTCAATTAATTTTAATTAAAAAAATTATATTTTATAATAAAAATTTCATGGTGGTAACCAACACGTGTTGTGTATATATGATTATTATTTTTAAGTAAATGAGCAACGGTTTCAGAAAATATAATTTTATCCAGCATATAAAAATAATTGTAGGTCACAGGAAAAAATCTCAAATTTCATGGTTAAATAAACAGTCCAGGATTTGTAATCAAGAAATATTCAATGACCCATTTTATGCCACTTTATTTATTTTGTTCAAATTTGGAAAGAATGATATTTTAAAATTATATTTTTATAAGAAATTTAGTCATCCCCCTAAATACTCTATATAAGACACTGTAATAAATGGGATAAAATTTGATCTTAAATGTTTCAGTGTTCTTTTCAATGATGGAAATCGATTTCAGTGTACAAATTTCACTTTATTTGATTACAACTTTCTTTTTTACAAAATAGTTAACTTTTTAGATGAATTTCACTCTAATCTTGTTGGGAAGGTCCAAAGCAAGATCGACTGTCACATTTGCCACTGAATATTTTTGGTTTTTATTTACTACTCCTTTGACAACGATGTCTCATGTTACTTGCTTTATTAAAAAATGACCAACTCTACGAGTGTCTTTTTTTGCTTCTAAGGTAATATATAGATTCCAGGTCTACCTTCTGTTCTTATCACTGATGTCTTAGACAAACTGCTGTTTTTGTTGTTGCACCAGCATACTTCCCTGTATCTAGCCCAGATATACTGTTGTTAAAACTAGGAACACTTAAGTTCAGAGCTACTATTTTGCCAAAAGTTTTGTGAATTTTCCAAACGTTTAACAAAGTCATATGTAGTGGACATAAAAAATGTCCAGTACAATTTTTCTGCGATTCTTATCGGATAAATTACAGCCATCCAATTGTAATGATCCACACCACCCATATTTAATTAAATTGTAAGAATTAATTAAATTCAACATATTTGCATTAGAAATTTATCTTTGTATGCTCTCACTTATCTTTTTACATCAAAGAAATGATTCGTGATATTCTCTGTTAGTTTTATTACAACCTGAGTGCCATGGGGAATATCATTTCTTGAATCAGAATATTTAGTAAAATATAGAGTAAAATTATAACAATATATCTCTTAATTCCACAGTAAGTCCAAAGTTAGTATCCAATAGATATTGGCTTGTCTCGTGTAAATTGTTTCAGACTATTCTTACCTCAATCAGTGATGCTTACATTTTCAGAAAA
This sequence comes from Latrodectus hesperus, assembly GCA_037975125.1. Classification (NCBI taxonomy): domain Eukaryota; kingdom Metazoa; phylum Arthropoda; class Arachnida; order Araneae; family Theridiidae; genus Latrodectus; species Latrodectus hesperus. The sequence goes on along the minus strand of CM075856.1, from coordinate 34,392,465 downwards.
GTGATCATTTTTAACTCTTTGACGCGCGCAATATTTTTTTTAAATTTTAAACTAAAGAACTCTAAAAATTGAATGTTATGATCCCACAGACAAATAATATATGAATTTAAAAAAATCTACATCTACCCATTTATCTGTGGGTGGTGGTCGCAAGGCGCGGCCAGCGCGCGTCTAGGACCTTGAAACTTACTGAGTTAGCAGGGGAAAAAACTTACCTTGTTTCGTACGCGCTTTCAATAAATGATGATTATTGCAAACCTCTTAGATAGTTTGTATTTAAAATGCAGTATGTTATTTTTTTACCATATTTTACAAAGTAAAGAGTAGTAAAAGTGAAAAATTAAACGTTTATATAATTTTGTTGCTATAAAAACACGTCGATACTGAATTTAGAATCCTCATTTAGCAGGTACAGTTTTTTTTAAATGTCAATTAGAAAAAAGTTATTTCTTGTGAAACTGTTCAAAGCATCTTTTATCTTTTTGATACATGCATAAACCAACATTGCAAGTTTCACACATGTATCTTGTTCTATGAGGTTTCTCCTTTGTGCTACAAAATGCGCACCGCCGTGGTTTGCATTTTATTGGCATGTGTTCAGCATTCTTTAATCTTTTTTGTTCTGGAACATGAGGTTTGTGGCTTTTTATACATGCGGAGCTTGATATTTTTCTTTTGGGAACAGATCCTTTATTTCCCATTGAAATCAAACTACTGATGATGTCCATTCTGAATAACTTAAGTACTTTTAAGTTTGGATCACTTTCTGGAAGCATTCGATATATAATAAAGGAATTTACAATAGTGACATCAATAAAATGGAAGAAAATTCGATGCCACCATTTTTTACTTTTCCGATCAATTTCATATAAGCTTTTCAATTGATCAAAATAGTCCTACATACCCCATATTTTGATTGTAATCCTTTATGGCTTGTGGACACTGCACCTGAACTTTTTGTCCATCTTTTTCTTTTCTTTCAACAGTAGATGGAATGACGGGATCTTCTAGGCTAGATAATACTGCCACGCATCTTTTGTCCTTCCACTTTAGGCAAGTTATTTTGTGCTCACTAACTGCCCAGTCAAAATCACCTCGTTTTAATTTTTTATCTTCCATCAAAGTTTTGGGAAGATTTTTCCTCTTCATATTTACTGTTCCACAACAATATACACTTTTTGTTTCTAAATGTCGGAAAAGTTCATATGATGTGAAAAAATTGTCCATGTACACCCTATGATTCTTACCATACAAGGGCTCGCATAACATTTTTACTACTCTTTCTCCTAGATTGTTTTCGGCTTCCTGGGTTTTACCTGTATAAATGTCAAATTGAGAAGCATAGCCGCTCTCATCGCAACGCATCCACACCTTATACCCGCGTTTGATGGGTTTTTTGGGCATATATTGTTTTAGTGAACTTCTGCCTTTGAAACGAATCATTGACTCATCAATAGACTGGTTTTTTCCTGGTCTAAATAAACTTTTAAATTTATCAGACAAATGTGTTAGAAGAGGACGAAGTTTATAAAGTTTATCAAAATTTTTGTCCTCTCTTTTTGGCATCAAGCTATTATCATTCACATGCAAATTTCCTATCATCCACGTAAATTTCTTAACTGCCATTTGCTTTGACACATATGAATCGTGTAGAATTTCGTTGGTAGACCAAAAATCACGGTAGCTCGGGAGCTTTTTTATTCCCATGAACATGTTTATGCCAATGAAAATCATCATATCCTGAAGTGTTATAGGTGAGAATGGTTTTCCTTTTTGCGTCGCATATAAGTTAGTTTCAAAAACTAACTTCTCCATGAATGTAATCGTAAGGAAAGACATGAATATATTGATAGGATTTATGTCATCCATTAGTGTAATATCTTCTGTTGGGCCATATTCCTCAGAAAATTCAGGAATCGATTTTTTCACTTTCTGTCTCCTATTCCAATTTATTTGGGTTACTCGGGAAGGACCAGGTAAATTTATATCGATATTGTGTTCATCATCTGATCCTTCATCACTTTCCACCTGAATATTATCATTAGCAGTAAATGGCACATTTTCTTCTTTGTCACTATCATCATCTGAGATTTCTGATTCTGGATCTGAAGGAAGTTCTTCAAATAAAGCCAATGCCTCAGCTATTCCTAGCCCTTTGCGACGCATTTTCAATTTGAATAGTAAAAGAAAATATTTACACACAGTTAAAATATATTGCTATTAATTATTTTAAATTTAAATAAACGACTTTTACGTAAATACTATTTTCGATAAAATATGTGTGATATATACATATATATGTATATATTTACATAAAATTTAAAACACACAAAATACTATGAAATAAAAATTTCCGTATTAGCCTGGGAGCAAACGCAACATTCAATGCAAAGAAAAATCTGCAACTGAAAAGTCTTTCTGAAACAGAAATAGCGAAAGCACGTGTTCACTGGGGATATAAATGCCACATGTTGTTTACAAGTAAAATGACCCTATGATTCAAAGCCACATGTTGTTTACAAGTAAAATGACCATATGATTCAAATCCCCCTTCCCCACACTCCTAAACACTCTAATTCCCAGTCATAATATGCCAACTATGTTTATGTAGTCTGCTCTTCACGTAAGTCATGTGTTCTAGCTGCGCGGTGCAACCCCCAGGAATTTCCCTCAAAAAAGGAAAGTTTTTTACGTATCTAGTTCAAATTACTGTTGTATTTATATTGTTTATGACAGACATGACGATATAGGAAGAAAAAATTTCTGATATTTATTATTATTTATATTTAAAAAGTACGTTATTTTGTGTTGTTAAAAATGAACATTAAATTACGCCATATTGGAAGGAGTCCGACCTGAAATTAATTTGGTGCTGTCATCTGTTAGTGTTATTTAAAAGTAAAAGATATGAAATCTATAAAATTTAAGTGAAAAATCGTGAAAAGGAATTAAGAAAAAATATTGAAAATTGGTGGTTTCATGCCGCGACCACCGCGCATTAAAGGGTTAATAAAATTATTTTTGAGTATGACAAACAAAGGTACTAGCATCGTTGATGGGTATACAGTTACCTTATCCACTTTTGGAAGCGATTTCGTTACATGGCTTTTTCAACTGGTTATCGCCTAGGTTTTCAGCCACTGATCAATAGTCACGTTTACAGTTATTTAAATGACAACCAATTACAGAAGCAAAATTCTTATAAGAACACGTATTTTGTTAGCGACGGTCAATAAATTATATTTGTTTTTTATATAACTTGCATATTATATCGTTTCTTTCAGAATAAGATTGAAGATTTTACTGCGATAAAACTACTCAAAAACCATTGATGGAGTTTTATCATTCAATGCAGTTTCCTGCAGCATGAGCAAATAATTTGCAGTTGTTCTTCATTTTGTATTTTGCGGTATTTTTTTCTGTATCCAAGATGACTGATGTTTTTTATATCATAATTTATGCTCTTTGTTGTGGCAACACTAGATCTCGGGGATAGTCCAGGTTATAAACTATATCTTGTTCTATATAACTTCTAGAGATCCAGAGGAATACAGTTTATAATAATCTCACCAGTATTTACTCATCTCCATCATCAGTTAGTTAGTTAACTTGCATTTGGTCAGATAATTCACTGATAAAACAACAATTTCCACGTCATTCTCATCTAATTCTTAATTATTGGATGGTTTTAATGCTTCCTTAACTTCAGAAAACTCTGCACTGATGTAATTCAGCAGGGGTGAAATACTAGAAGGGAAATTATTATTACTTCTTTTATTCTTAACTATAAGGAGATAAAGAATGCAGAAACAGCATACTTATCGTTCCACTATCCTATTTAGAGGACGAAAAAAATAATGTGCTTAAACTTATCTAATAACAATATAGCTCTAAATAACTATCAAGCTGCTAATGAAAGAATATTTTTATGTAAAAAATGCTCAACCGAGTGTTCAAAGTAAACTGTAAACGAAATCTTCAACCGCATATAGGTAAACCACACCCACAACTGTGACGAATAACCACAGTGATTAGAGGATGATGGAGGGGGTGGGGCAGGTAGCCAAAACTAGCAGAAGCTAATACATAAACTTACATGATCCAACAGACAAAAAATTCTTACAAAACAAATAATGATTTCCACATGATATTTATAGCTGTCATATAAGCAGGACATTGGGATAAAAAATGGGTTAATGGTGATTATTTGATTAAGAGAATAAATTCCTTCGTGTGTTACATCTCATAATTCACAGAAATCCAAAAAAAAGAAAAATACTTAAATTTTTGCTTTAAAATTTGTGGGGTTTAAAACGCAAAATTAATTGAATGTTAAAATTTCTCAAAACAAAATATTGAATTAGCTAATTCGTTTACATAGATAAATTATTTCAAAGGGAAAATATGCAAGAGAAAAAAGAAAAAAAAAACATCTTTTCAGATTTTCTTGTAATTAAATTTAAGATAACCGTATCATTATTTGCACCACAAAGTATATTAAATTGCATAGATGTAAATATAAAATTAAATACAATTAAATTAGCACATAAATCTAAACTATTATGTTTATAGCTGTGTGAAAATGTACAAAATATTTCCTTTTTAATAGGTTGAATTGAAAATCCTTTAATGTTGTTGATTTGAAACATATTTCTCATGAAAAAATTAACCTTCAGAATTTCTACACTTATATGCGCTATCGCATGATTTATTGTTTGGAATAACTTCAACTATCAATGTATTTACAACCTCTAGTGATAATATTTGTTTAGCATATGAATGTGAATGTCAATTTTATTTCATATAACTTTATTATTAAATTAAAAATAGCTTTCAATTCATTTATAGCTTCTACAAATTTGCTTATTACTTAAAATATTTATATAATTAATTTCATTTATGTACATTATGAAAATAAAATCTACTTGGTTTCTTATATATTTCCGAAAATACGAGGGTTACTCTGAAATTTTTGAGATGCAGACGAGAATTTACAAAATAAAAATAAAGGTTTAATTTTAAACTACAAAATATTTAAACACAGAAGACGCTGACTTACTTCAACTTGTTTAACGTGGAATAAATTTTAAACAGAACAGAAAATGGAGTTGACGCGAGAACATTTTCTCGCTATGGTTTTCTACGATTTCAAAGCAGGATTAGATCAAGAAGAATGCGTTCAACGGTTGCAATTAGCATTTGGTGATGAATCTCCAGCTCGTGCTACTGTATTCAGATGGTTTACAGAATTTAAAAGAAGTCGCAATTTTCTTCAGGATGAAGAACACACAGGAAGTCCGCCGTCGGCAGTAATCCCGGATAATGTGTCTGCCATACGAAAAATGTTAATGGATGATAATCGTTGTAACTATCAAATGATACAGAAGGAACTTAACATTGGATCCGCAGCCATACACAAAATCATTCATGAAGAATTACATATGAATAAATTAGTTTGCCGTTGGGTTCCCCATAATCTAACTGAGCATCAAGAAGAGGAGCGTGTCAGAATCAGTAAAGAAAATCTTAATATGCTGAATGATGGTGTGGCCACAGAATCATTACTAAAATTGTAACAGGTGATGGAACGTACATACCGTTTTTTGACGTTTCAATACGTCAAGAAAGCAAAGTATGGGTCTTTGAAGATGATCCCACGCCGACAACGGTGAAAAAACAACGCGCACTGAAAAACGTGATGTATGCCGTTTTCTTCAGAAGTACGGGATTGGTCAAAGCCATCAAGTTGGAAGGACAGTAACAGCAAACTGGTATACCACTAAATGTCTTCCAGAAATTCTACAAGAACTGGATGTTAGGGGACTAATGCTTCACCATGACAATGCATCTTCATATACAGCCGGATTAACAGTTGAGTTTCTTAAACAAAAACAAATTAAAGTGATCGAACAACTGCCGTATTCACCTGATCTAGCTATGTGTGACTTTTGGTTATTCTTTAATCTAAAAAAGAACTCTTTCAGATGAAGAGATTGATGTGGCTATAAAGGCATTGTTTTCATCTATTCGAAGAAATGAATGGCTTGAGGCATTTAATCTGTGGAAAATTCGTCTACAAAAGTGAATTGATGCTGGAGGAGACTACTTTGATCACACTTAAAATTTTGTAAGTATAACTTTAAATGCCTAGTTTTATCTCAAAAATTTCAGAGTGACCCTCGTATAAAGCATATTAAAGTAACAAAAATATTTTCTAATTAAAAATGCACGTGCCAAATTCATGCTTGTACAACTTAATATCTTATATGATAGACGTTTTTAAGTACTAAAATTTTGAAGATTATGAAAATAGTTTATGAATAGTGAATGAAATATATATTATAAGTTATTTACATATTAATGTGACGCATGAGAAATATTTAATTCATTATTCACTTAAGGAAGATAAATACTAAATGTGTAGATAAATAGTATTTTTCTCAAAGAAGTTTTAGGGAGTGAGTAAAAATATACAATAGTATAACTTCAATTGTACTTTGAATTGATTCATAAAAAATCGTTTATCTAAAGATTTTTGCACCCTGGTTTTGAATTTTCAAGCTGCCAAACTAAGGAAAAAAGTTTTTCTCAGTAAAAAAGTTTAGTTGAGAGAGAGAGAGAAGGTTTTTAGTCACAAAATAGTATCTTGAACATTTAAAATTAACAAGGAAGTTTTAAGCTATTATACGATATGCAATAAAAATGACAGGACGGTATTAGTTGTAGATTCGGCTTTTATAGTTGTATAAATCTTACATTTTTAATCTCCTTTTTACTTAGAATAAAATGGTGAGAATTTTTTTACATTAAAAAGTAATATGAAACAATATGTGAACATTTATCAAGGTTTAAAAGTTTCTTGGTTTTTAAAATCGAATCTCTTAAACCTTAAAGCATTTGATGAAATTATATATATATATATGTATGTATGTAATTGGTCTCTCACTAATCAAAGTATCAATTTCATAATTGTCTCTTAAAAGTTGTTTCGATGTCAAAAATCAAATTTAAGTTATTGATCATTATATAACTAATTATTTGAAATGTAGTTTATCAAAATAGAGTTCCTTTATTCTAATTAATTATTGTAATCAAAGTAATAAATTAATCGAATTTATCATATTATCTTGTAACACACTTTAAATCTTCCAATAGCCAAACTAATCAGCAAAATACTATATTGAATCTGATAAATTAGGTACTTCAATTAGGAACTCTGGATATAACTGAGCAGGTGAATTCCTTCATTTCAAGTGCTCCGTTAAATTGTATTAACTAATTGAAATGAATATTTCATTATTTTATTTGCCTGTGGCATAAATTTATTGCATCTTGTTTGATAGATTTAATTACCTACGCTACTGCTATGAGATATTTATTTTTAGATATAAATATGTTATAAATCATATCACAATTTTGATTGTGAAATGTCTAAATCAAGAATTTATATTCTTTAGTCTCATTTAGTTTGGGAATTGAAAATTGCATAATATTTCCTTATTTATTGAAAGGAAAATATAATGTAATTCAAAAATAAATTTGCACTATAAAGGATAATACGAGGATATAATTTCGTTAGTAACCTGCTGTTTGAAAGCTCAAATTACATAATGAATTTAAAGAAATGTCAGAATAACAATGTGTTAAGTAAACAACAGATACTACGTCATTATATATGTCATTAGATCCATTTAGTGTTTGTAGCTTTGCATTATGCAATATAAGCAGGAGAAATGATAATTATTTACCATTGTTTGTTTCATAAAAATGTTATTTTATTAAAGTGTGCAACATATTAAAATTTTAAAACAAACGTTGAAGTAATTTTGTGCAATTAAATTGCAGAAATTTAAAGATAGGCATCCTAATAAAATGTTTAATATACAATAGTGTATTAATCGTTTCAAAGTTTTGCATTATTGTTTGACGAAATTAGAAATTTGCTTGGTTTTAATTCATTGGTTATTGTATTGATTTTTTGAATTATTGTTTGAAAATATGAAGCAAAATCAGTGATTTCGGAACTATTTTGGCCGTAAAACCCAAAATTTTGTTGCCAATGATCGTAGAATCTCCTGAACATATTTTATCAAATTCTTTTCAAAATTTGGTGTCTAATATTAAATGAAACAAATAATATTTTGGTATTTCATATTTTTTGAATTTAATAAATATTGTAAACATTATTAATAAAAATACACTACTGGCCATTAAAACTGTTACACCAAGAAGGGATGCGAATAACAGAACGATATTTATTGGACACATACATTATAGTGGAAAGAACAAGTGATTAGATTTACAGGAAATTAGGATGTATAGATCTTGAGAAATCAGTACCCAGAGCAGCCACCTCTGGCTGCAATAATAGCATTTATCCGCCTAGGCATGGAGTCAAATAGAGATTAGAGATTGTAGGGCTTGTATGGGGATCTCAGTCCATGTAGCTTCAACACTATGCCACAGTTCATCGACAGAAGTGGATGGTGAGTGATGGCGTGCCAATCGCTCAGCAACCATTGAATACACGTTCTCAATTGGTGACTCAATTGGTAGATCAGGAGAACGTGCTGGCCAGGGTAACAGTCGAACCTGTTCTGTATCAAGGAAGCTCAGAACAGTACGGGCAACATGCGGTCGTGCATTATCCTGTTGAAATAAAGCATTAGGGAGGCCTCGAAGATAGGGCAGAGCCACGGTCCTTAACACATCGGAAATGTAAAGGTTGCTTTTCAAAGTGCCGGTAATATGAACAAGACGTGATCGAGACGTGTATCCAATGGCACCCCGTACCATCATTCCAGCAGATGGGCCGGTAGGACGATGTCCAATGCAAGCTGGGCAATGCGCGTTCTCCACGATGCCTCCAAACACGGATGCGGCCATCATGGTCCTATATACAGAACCGAGATTCATCTGTAAAGATGACGTGATGCCATTCCCGCATCCAGGTTCGTCGCTGATCACACCATTGAAGGCGCTCCTGTCTGTGATGCAGCGTCAATGGTAGCCGAAGCCATGGTCGCTGTGCAGACAATCCATGCTGCTGCAAGCGTCGTCGAACTGTACGAGCAGAAATTTGTTGCCTTGCAAATAACTCTGTTTCTCGACTCAGGGTTCGTGACCTGACTGTACGATCCCTTGTGACCATGCGGATAAGATGTCTGTCTTCTCTGCTGTTAGTGATGGGGGCCGCTGAGATCCTGCATGACGTTCTGTTTGATTGTACTGAACCCATGGATTCCATATTCTGCTAACAGTCATGGGGTCTCGACCGACGCGAGCAGCAATATTGCGGTACGATAAACCGCAATCCCGGTAGGATCTAATCCTTCCTCTATCAAAGTCAGACACGTGTTGATAGGCATTTCTTCTTCTTACTCGAGGCATTACAACAACTTTCTTTGCCGAAAACAACGTTGAAACGGAAATTCAGTATGAGAAAACTGCTGTCAAATCTTTGGTTTGATACACATTGTAGAAGTCGCTACTGTCGCCTGCTTTGTATGAATGCGCTGAAAATCTAATCATTTGCATATCATAGCAAGTTCTACCTGTCATGCAAATTTCACGTGTGTGGTGTGCCGATTTCCTGGTGTAGCAATTTTAATGGCCAGTAGTGTATATAACATAAACTAAAATAAATAGGAAATATTTTAAGTGAAGAATGTGCACCTACTTATTATATTCCATGATTCTCTTAAAGTGCAGTAGGCTTGATAACTGAATCCGCACATCTGTTGCAGCATTAGATGTTTCAAATAGCTTGTCCAAATTAGAGAAATTTAGATTGTCAAAATTAGAAGATGGTAGAACTGGAAGATGAGACTGTTGCTGTACGGAGCTGAAAGTTGATGGCTTTGAAGGTTCCAGAATACTTGTATCTGTAGATTCTGCATTATTATTATCAACGCCAGTTTTCTTTGATGCTATTCTCTAACCAACAATCTATTATAAAGCTAATTTTTAGCTTTTATATATTACATAACTTATTTTGATTGTAAAATTTTGTTTTGTAAAACTTAAACAAAGTTTTACTATCAAAAGGAGTAATTTAATACATAAAAGTTAAAAATTAGCTTTATAAAATGGATCGTTGGATAATTTGAATTACAGTTACCGTTAATAATGCAAGCACAAAAGCATTGGCGCAAATGGTTAACCGACTTTGCTTACAAATGAACTTGCCTACCAGTCTTGCGGTGTATTCTTCCGCTCCTGTATTTTTACCATAAAAATTGTGAAATGGCTTCTTTTTGCTTAGGATTTTTAAAATAATTCACATTTTTATTTTTTATGCATTACTTTTTTCTTTTCTAATCGATGTCATTTCAGAATAAGCAATGCAGGAAATTCAATGATAATGATGAAAATATATAAAAACGTGATTTTCATGGATCAACTGGTACAGTTATAAGACGCCGAGAAACATAGACAATCACCAAAGCAATAACCAGAAAAAGAAGTTTAGAATATATCACTTTGCCATCTATTGGTAAAATCGAAAGTTTGATCCCAGTCAAATATCCATACACATGTATATTACGCACAAACATTTTTATAAATTTTGGGTGTCGATTGTAAAATTTCCGAGGAAAATGTAAATATATTAAACTCCATTCTTGTTTTTTTAATATAATTAAATTCATCACAAGAACTTTTATCGTGGAATCTTGAGATTCCACGGAATCCACATAAGGGAACCATTGCCGTGAATACTTTAACTAGGCTATAATTTTATACTTTATTGTCTCTATAGTTTAATTTTATTTTATCTTATCATATTTTATTTATATTGGCAAATGTAATTAATTACATCTGTCAGTATAAATACAATGTGATATAACATTTAAGTTGCAAGTAGGAATTTAAGTTAAGATAACCTTTAAATTTAAAAATAAAAAATTATATTTTATTGAATTTTTATGCCTTTAAAAATAAAAGTTTACCATATATTTCTAAAACAAAGTTGAAATCAAGGAATCTATGTTTTAATAAGAACATTTAAACTTAGTGACATAATTGTGCCTCTATAATTCTTGTTTATATATTATCTAATAAATTTCTCTTCCTTTTCGTACCTATGCTCTGAATACATAATGCATTTAAATGGTAATATAATCCAATGTCACGAATGTAACTTTAATTTTTTTAACCAGTATAACCAAAATTAATTAATTTTTTTAAATATTTTTTTAATTTTTTATGTTTTTCAATTCATAACAAATGGGTCTACATGACACTCTTCAAATTAATAAATTTTATTAAGAATTTTCTTATTGAGATTTATATAAGCAATATTTTCAAACATTCTTTACAAAAATTCTCTTCCAGCTAAAAATTTTCTTCTCAACTCCCAATTATATTTTTTTCATAAAAATAAATAAAATTTTAATCACTTGTTTCTTGAATTTTATGAAATTTAAGGATGACCATTTAGTCCTCATATTAATTTCTAATAAAGTATATCACAATACTTTGTAAAATACGTATCTGGTCTACATCTTTTATAATATATAAACAATTGTTTTAGGAAATTTTGAATAATGTTCTATAATATTAATGAATAGGGGCATATGTTACTATTTGATAAACTTATATTTATTAACACAATTACTTTTTCTTTCCAAAATATGTTTTAAAATCATGCTAGCATAATGTTGAAAACTGTTATGAATTTTGCAATTTTGACCATTAAATTACAATAACCATTAGTTATTATTTAAGTATTACTTGTTTTAGTATTTAAAAATAGAAATATTATATGTGTTCCTTATATAAATATTTCATGATATAATGCTGGATGGATTCAATTTAAAATTAATATTTTTATTCACTATGATCAATATTATATGCATGAAATGTTTTGAATGTATTGTAAATAACCAATATATTTTACAATTTTTTTAGAATAACAATAATATTTTTTTAATATACAGGATTCCCACTTAAGTTCCTTGTAACCCTCTTAATTTGGAAGAAAATGTGATGTCCACGTATAATAAATCGGATATGTGCTACCAAATGAGATCATCCACAGAGCCACCTGGTGGAAAGTTTGCCTTTGTATATCAAATTACAGGGAAGAAAGTGAATTACAAAGTTAAAGAGTGATGTTGATTTAGTATAAAAGAACACCTCATTGACATGGATGTGAAAATTAGAACACTTAAAATTTGCATTTACATTTTCGTGTTTTCTTATACTATGACGTTACGAAATGTGAACAGAAGGATAAAATGTTATCTTTAGGCTAAACATGACAATGTAGCACAATGCAATCGCTTGTGATTCCTTGTCCAATGGATCTGGTTAATGCCCCTGGAGCTGTATCTTTGTACTGATCTCAACATCAACTTAACGTAATTTCCAATTAATAATTGAAATTTTTACAATTTGCTAATACTTAAAAAAACATCATACCTGTTCACTTGAGACCAATAGTATAAAAGAAACATTTTGTCGAGATACCCAATTAAAGAAATTATTCATAAAAAAGATAATATTTAAATTTAAATTTAATCTTCAGTAAATTTATATAAAATAACATATTTTTCTAGGATATGTAGATTATCAAAGATATTCATATAATTAATATATCATAAATTACTTTATTCAAAAAACAAAATAATTAAAGCAGTTTATTTAGTTAAATTGTAATGATATGAAATATATACATATATATATATATATATATATATATATATATATATATATATATATATATATATATATATATATATATATATATATGCACACACGCACACTAATTTAATAATAAATAAATAAAACTTTTACTTTAATAATAAATGCTTGAAATGTTTGTTTTTGAAAACGATAAAATATTAATAAAAAATTTGAAAGTTTAATTTAAAATTTGTTACTGTATTTTTATTTGTATTATTCGAATTCATTTATTTTACATTTGTTTAATTTTTTTAAGACACCTTATTTTTACATGGATAAAACCTTGTTTTTCCTATCTGTATAAATGGGATATATCCCCTTAAACCAGTGACCGCATGATATTTAAATTCAGTTTTATAAACGCAAAAAATAAATTTATTGTCCTATATTTATATTGTATATTGTATATTTGTATTGAACTATTAAAATCTGGATGAATTGATTAAGCAGATTAGGATTCAGTTTTGCGCTTTTATTGCAGTATCTTACAAAGAAAATTGGACTTTAAAACTATACCGTATTATGTCACGTAGTTTCTAATATATTATGTCAAGTTTGAGTCTACGTTACATTGTTTAATTGAGGAGAATTATGTAAATTTTGTTAATTCCCAAGTTATATCATTTTAAGCAGAACACGTTATAATATTTTTTATATTCTTTATATATTTTATAATTCATTTGAAATGAGTTTTTCTCAATGATTTAGTTTCATTTAGAAATAAATTCAGTTCATTGAATTTGTCTATAAGTTTAATTGTAAAATGTTCACATTTTTCAATCTTAAATATATATCTGTAGTGCTATACATGTATTGATTATTTTGCTTTGGAGTGTCTTAAATTGTTTGTGTAGTAGCATTTTATGAAGTGAAGTATTTATATTTATTTATAAGAAATTAAATATTTTTTGTTTCGAAATAATTTCTATAATTCATTTGAAACCAGAAATATAATATTATTCTCATTTAATTAGAAAACCTTAAAAATTTACTATCATACTTTTAAACTTCTTACTAAAATGAACAAATAATGAAGATTATGATTTTAATTCAATTAAAAATTAAAGTGGTTCTAAATATGCTTTGTATGAACAAGGTTTTTGTTTAATCCTTAATACATATATTACAATTATTACTTGTGTTTGTGTTTTAAAATCTAGAATCATAATCCAATTATTTTTTCATTATCACATAATTTTCTTTAAAAATGGCTTCAAAAAGGTATATGCCGTGAATAAATAAAAAAAATTAATTTCAATTCATCAATTTTCAAAAAAGGTAAAAATTATGAGGTATGTAATTATAAGGTATTCTTGGGATAATACTATATATACATAACAAAAAATCTTTTTTAAAATGAATATTCCACAAAATTAAACTGTTTATTTGTAAGTAAGTAATAGAAAGTCTCTCTTCCTCTGTATGTACGTATATATATACATATACATACATACATATATATATATATATATATATATATATATATATATATATATATATATATATATATATATATATATATATATATATATATATATATATATATATATATATATATATATATATATATATATATATATATATATATATATATATATATATATATATATATATATATATATATATATATATATATATATATATATATATATATATATATATATATATATATATATATATATATATATATATATATATATATATATATATATATATATATATATATATATATATATATATATATATATATATATATATATATATATAAATATAATTATTATTATTATTATTATTAAGTGTAAATTTAAACCAAATTGCTAAATTAATAAAGGAATGCATTTACTTTCATGTAATGACAATTAACAATTTCATCATTTGCTGCAGCTTCAAAGCAAATAAACAAATTTTGACAAATTATTAAATTTAAGAATTCATTTTTTCTAGAAATATCATTCTTTATAAATTTTGAGAAACGTTAACTATATGTAAAATGAAGAGTAAAACATAAATTTATAAATAATTTTACCTTTGCATTAATACATTCTTCTTGTTTAATTTGCTCTGGGGATTCAAAAGAAATAGAATTACTAGGAAAAATAACTATATATTAAAATTCCTTACTCTCTATTCAACATTAATTTTGCATAAATACATTTCTATGAATTATTTTTGCATTAATAATTTTTGTTTCATTTGACAAAAAATACGTACTTATAAAATTAAATTTACATATTTATCATTTCAGCAATGCATAATTCAGCAATTTTCCTAATTTCAATCTTTCTAAGATTGAAATTAGGAAAAATTATAGTTCTTTTAAAATTAAAAAATGTTTTTTAATTATAAATATAAGATTTTATTATAAATAGTGAACTAATAATATCTTTATTAAATTAGTTAGATATTAGGCTGTTAAAATTAAATTGACATGTTTATCATTTCACCAATGCAACATTTTAGTAAGACTGAAATTAGGAAACATTATAGTTGTTTTAAAATTAAAAATGCTTTTTTATAATTTAAATATAAGAGTGTATAATAAATAGTGAACTAATAATATCTTTACCAAATAAGTTATTATTATAAGTTTATGTCTTGCTTAATTATCCGATATGGATACTATAATTTGATATCAAAATATGATTTTTTAATGGAAAACTGTTTAAGCACTATTAATATGATCGTATAAAATATTTATTTTATATGATGATAACCTAAATTAAATACTTTATTAATTTTTTAAGGTTTTTGATTGACATAAGGATTATCAGTTTATTTTAAAAAGAGATTTTTAAATATTACAAATAAATTTCCTTTTATTTGTCTTAAATAAGCATTTTAATTCAAATGTTTAATGTTCTATAATTTAATTTAGACACTGGAATTTGAAAGTTACTTTTATTTTTAAACTCTCTCAAATTTGAAAGAATAAACTAAGAGCCCGTGATTTGTATAATATATGTTACATTACATATATTATACGAATCATGGGCTCTTAGTTTATAATAAAGAATATAATCTTAAAATAAAAGTAGATACATATTATGTACCTTTGATTTGAGAAATTTAAAACATTTTTGTCAAGCAAAGCAATTACATTTTCAACAATTTTAAAACATATTTGTCATTTTCAAATAAATAAGTCAATTTCGTGATTATATGTGAAGATTTTCATTTTAAGTAAATTAATATATCATTTTCTTTATTTATATTATAAATGCAAATTCTTATGTACATTAATTCAATGTGAATTTGAAATATAATTTATATTTTCCAGGAACATAAAATATCTGATATATTTTTGTTTTTTTGTCTTTTCTCATTATCTAGCCGTAGGTAGACCAAATTCACGTGTCCATGAATCCTTAAAAATTCATAAACAAAAAGAAGACCGTTAAAATGGTCAATCCTATCTAAGTATGCACAAATAAGTAAGTGATCGGTGGGGTTGCAGTTACAGAATTTCGGATAAGTATTTTACTTTTTATCAAAAGAGAGACATATAATGTGTCCCTTTGCTAGACTGCCAGTGGAGTACTGATGGTAAGGGCATCACCAGGAAACTTTGTATTATACAAAAGATCATTTCGAGGAGTTTTCTTTTAATTTTAATTAGACACTTTCAGCTTGGAACAGATCTCAGCGGAAGTCGAACAATGTTTTGATGACACTGCTTCAAAGATTGATTTCTTGGCTAAAAAAATCTGCAGTATAATTTACAGAGATTCACTGAAAAATGATATCTTATTTTGGAAAAATTGCTTAAGTGCATTAAGTACTAAAATAGTTGTTTTGTAGTTAAATTTATTCCAATTATATATGTGTCGCATGACACAGCGACTATCAGATAAGTTCCAAATATTTACTGTGGACGCGTTACAGATTCAGAACTATTGAATGTTACATCTATAGCTATAAATTTAGATATAAAAAGGCCAAACTATAGATACTTAATCTAAATTTTAAGTGAAAAGTCAGAAGCCTTAATCACCGCTACTGCCATTGATGCTGTCTTTACTGCAATCACTATAAATTTGAAATTCAGTTGCTGGGATTTGGTCATTAGCCTTAAAAACAAGAAAGCTAGATGCTCAATTAAGTTATGATTGTTTCAGTATGAGCTTTAAATTCAATTTGAAAATAGACACTTCCAGACTAGCTCTTTCTTAAGTTAAGCTCAGCTCTCGAAAAACGTCTCTAGACATTCAGATTTAACATTCCCACTCTCCAAAAAACCGTCAAATACCTCATTGCAGTGAAGAGACAGCATTAGGCGGAATGGATGAAGTAGGTCGGTAGAGTATTCTCCTGGTAGAGTTACCTTACGCATGGAGAGCATTCCTTTATACTCAGCTAAGATCAGCGGCTAAAGGAGATCATGCAGAATCCTTTCATATGGTGCTGTGGATTTTTCATCTACACAAACTATCTCACCTTTCCTTTCGTCATATAGTTTTTTATTATTTATTTTGTATTCATTTAATTGGCTAGCAAATTTATAAATGTTTATATTATATTTAATATGATTTAAAGTCTTTCAAGAAGTTAAAAATGCTTCTAAAATATGATTATTACGAAATATTTGTAGTAAAATTAATAAGCATAAGCAAGCATAAACATAAATTTTCATTTCAAGTAAATAGGCTGGAATAAATTCATTACTCATTTAAATACAAATGCAAATTTTGCAGTAAACAATTCTTCTGAGGATAAAAGTTAATTTAAATAAAATATAAAATGAAGAATGAGAATTTCCAGAAATGTTTCATTGGAAAAATAACGATTAAAGGGAAAAATTTAGTTATGCATTTGAAAATGTTATTTTATGATTTTACATTTAACGTTGTAAAATAAGAATGAATGAAGAATACGTTTTCCAATAATTTGAATAAATATAAGGACTCTCACTGTAATCATCACATAACTATGTTATTCATATTATTCATAACTATTAATAAAAACAGCATCTCTATTAATAAAAAATTAAATATTAGAAAGTTTTATTTTATAAATATTATTAACAAAATACTATTAGTGCTTTGTTAACCTTTCTCCATTTGTTCTTCATTAGATGCATGTTTAGTTAAAGTGCCAGTAGTAAATTAATTTTAAAGTCAAAAATTTCAAGAGAACATGATGTTCATCTTCAATTACATATGCTTCAAATCTGAGCCCGATTGTTATAAAGTAACCAAAATATTTAAGAATAAATAGATGCAAAATTTAATTTCAAAATATATTCTTATGCATGAATAGAGAACAAGTAAAAAAATGCCCATTCAAGATTCTGTTATAGCCTTGAGTTACATGATAAATTAAAATAAAATAATGAAAGCTTAGTAATATCATATTAAAGTATGTAAAGATGATAATAAATTAAAAAAACTACTTAACATAATTTGTATTAAATACAAATTTAATTTTTAACAATTATGAGTGTTTTAAAATAATTAAATGATGTAAAATATATTATCTTAAAGCAATTAAATTACATTTTTCTGAATATAAAGATTATGTTCAAATTTAAATAATAAATTTAATATTGTATACACAAATATTTAAAAAATAAAATAGGTAATTTCTGGTTATAAATAATCTGCAGAGTAAGATATATATTAAAAAATTAAGTTTAGCTTTCAGTTAATATTAATATTCTTAGCGATATAAAATTGCATTAGAATAAAAATAAATATTTTAAAAATATAAAAATGATGTTTTTTATTTTACATAGAATAATAAAAAAGATTATAAAAAAAAGTTTATGTCATGCTTTTAGAACAAAAATATGTTGTAAAATCAAATAAGTTTTATATGGGTTTTCCGTATTGAAAGATAAAATTTTACTTAATCGTATGTTGCAATTATATATATTCAACAAAAATATGCAAAACAAACTAAATTCCATTATTTTAAAATTAAATTTTTAATAAAAATTATAAGCAGAAAAATACAAATAAATATTTTATTTTAATCGAAATAAATAAATAATTGCTATTATATATTTTTTAACTCTATGTTTCTTTAAACAATCACATCTAGTCAATCGACAAATAAATGAAGGCTAACAATACCCGTATTTAGATGACCCCTTCGGTGACACTTCAGCACTGCCATCATTCGAATATTATTCCAAGCCATTTCGATTTGCTGCCAAGTCGTTCAAGCATAGGTTACAAGTTGAATGGTGTCGATGAGTTGAAACAGCGAAGGGACTCTGCAGTCAAAAGCTACATATATGCTGTGATATCTAACATTTATTTCCTATTGGAATCTTTAAATAAGGAATCACATTTGAAATTATTAATTTTAAAATGAAAAAATTAGATTTAGATTAGAATTTTGTGTGATGATGAACGATTTCGGTTCATGAGATTGAAATTAATTATTGTAATTCTTTATTCAATAAAAATGTCTGCAAGTAATTTCGTTAAACAATTAGAGAATCTAAAATTCCCTAAAATTCCGTAAAATTAAATTTTTGTGTTTATTTTAGCTTTTTTTAAAAATAAAACACAGAAAGGGATATGTTTATAAGTGACTAAATATTGCACATCGGAAAATTAAAGTAGAGAATATATTTGGAGAAAAAATGTGTTTAATATTTAATTATAGAAACAAAACTTTTTTTGCAATTCAATTTATTTTATGTATAATTGGTTCCTTTGAATTAAATTGTTTCTTTAATTTAATACTTGAAAAAATGTATACGTATGTAAAATTAAAACAAATTGTTAACAACATTTTGTTATTTTGATATTTCTTTTTTCTTTTGTTTTAACAGATGAAAAATATTAAATTGATTTAAAAAGTTTATAATTATATATGAGTAAAACATTTTATGCAACTCAAAAAATTACTAAAATGCTAATATTTGGCGTGTATTCATTCAACCAGATATTTCTATGCAGAGTTAGATCAATGCATGAGTATAAAATTTCACAACTTAATTAATTTGTATTTTTAATTGCAACTCAATATCAGACGAAATTTTAATTTAAATATATAATATATGTCTTCAATGTTTGTATCGCTTTACCTTCATAATATCTTTTTTCAGTTTAGGATAATGATAAAAACTTGTAGTTAAGTTACAGGATAAAACTGTAGGTGCATGTGATATATTTGAATACTTAATAAATATAAGGTACTAAAAATCCTGTTTTTAGAAAACGGCACACAAATAATATGTATGAAATATTTCTCATGTATACCTGTAATTTCTCAATATATAAATGAAATATATTTTCTATATCTTACAGAAATGTATTAGTAATGAAATGTTAAAATCTTTTTCGGCTATTTCTAATATAACCTTTGTGAAGAACTAACTACTATGTGTAAATAAAAAATAAATAATTATATGATAATATAGTTGGTTGGATATATAACCTAAGAGGCTATATACATGTGCATGTGTGTGTTTGTGTGTGTGTGTGTGTGCGTGTGTAAGTGTGTGCATTACAAATACATTTTTTCATTTCCAAAACACATGGTTATGTGTTTTAATGGCGTGGGATATGAAAATAATTACATATATAAGCAGCTATCTAACATGATAATAATTCAGTCTGTAGTGTGCAGTTCAGTGATTACTGTAAAAGTGGATTTTTCTACAAGGTTAGTAAAACATAAATGATTCCATATTTTCTATTCTTGTAATAAAATAATTATTATGAAACAAATGTTTTTAGAAAATATATAAACGATGCAATATTTCTTCGCAAACTCTTTTCAGTAGAATTATTAATCTATAGAATTTCAGTCACTATCTTTCTAATCAAAAAAAAAATTAATAAAATTTTGTTATTAATTGAAATAAATACATTTTCTTGGTATCTGAATAAAACAATATAAATATACACCCATTTATTCGTTTGCAAAATTTAACTTTATTCCTGTTGTGTCAAAAAACTTTTATACATAAAATAACAATTAATTGAAAAAAATTTCATACTGAGTAAAATCAGTTGTTTATGCACGCATATCCGATTTCGAGCTTACTGTACACCCATGATTAAGACGAATGTTTGATTCAAAAGGAATTATTCTATGTACTTATATTGTTTTCTGATAAAAGTAATAATGTATTCATAAGCAGACATCATCCAATAATTGTTGAACTTTTGTCTGTACCCCAGGGAAATCTTGAATTTGCCTAATCTAGAGTCTATCATTAATATTCTACGACGCAATAATATTTGTTGTATAAGTCAATTTCTTATTCAATAAGCTTCGAAAGATTTCTTTGATATCATGAGGAATATGAATCCTCGCTTCACTGCAGCAATGTAAATTAAATTTATTTCATTTAAATCCATATATTTCGAGTATGAATTACTAATTATTTATCCTTCAACTTTGTAAAATCCTAATTTTCATTTAATCATCTAAAAATTCATCATAAACAAAATATTTTAGATATTTATTTCAAATTTGTATTGATATTTTATAGCTTTATTTGGATAAAATGAATAAATAATCAACTCAATGCATAAAATCACATGAAAAATACAATTACATATTCTTAAACAGCAATGATTAATATGACTTATGATTTTCTATTATATATATATATATATATATAATATACTGTAAAGTGTATTATATATATATATATATATATAATATATAATATACTTTTATATATATATATATATATATATATATATATAATATATATATATATATATATATATATATATATATATATATATATATATATATATATATATATATATATATATATATATATATATATATATATATATATATATATATATATATATATATATATATATATATATATATATATATATATATATATATATATATATATATGTATGTATACGAAAACTGCCAAAGTATTTAAATTCATAAATTAAAAACTGTAAAATAGCCAAAATTTATTTTAATAAATCATAAATAAAAATTATATATTTAACAGATTTTTATTTATGTACTTAGATATACGAATAGCTTAAACATGTGCACATAATGAATGCTATTTTCCTTTATGATTCTATTTACAATTAACTGAGAAAAATAATATAGCTCATAAGGAAAGAATTTAGTTTTAATTATTACATATATATAATTTTGGAAGGAAATTGTTAATTTGACTTTCATTATTCATGTATAAAGCAGATTACGTGCGTAATATGATGCATACTAATATAGTATGAAATTGTAATATTTTTAGAATAAAAAATTACATTATTCAGTCCAAAAATGTGGGGAAAAAGAATAATCATATCATATATCATCGATACGAATAAACATTATTTTTTAACAGTACTAAGCATTATTCTGTTAATATTCTATAAAAATATAATATTAATCTCCCGATTAGTGTTCAAAGTATTTGGTGAAACAATAAATGAAACTATATTAGTTTACAAGATATGTATTCACATCTAATTGTTTCTATACCAACTACAAATTTGTAGTTTTTGGCTTACTCCTCACTTCTCATATCATTTGTTTATTTTTTTACATTGATACATACCAGGTTGTCTGAAAGAAACTTCTATACATGAGTTCCTAGCTGCCGAACCATTCAACCAATGAAAATGAAGGTTAAAGTAAATTTATTTGAATGTATAGGGTCTAGATTGTGATGATTTAAAACAGTGCACACAGTTTTAGTTACAGTGATTTAATTTCGAACTTTTAGAATGACAGTACACGCTTTTTTCGTACGCAAATTGATCAGAGCCTGAGAAAACCTTAAATGACGTGGGAATGATATATATATACGACGTAAATTGGCGACGTAATACATTTCCGAAGAAGAACATTGTAAAAAACCACTTATAACAAAATAGAGGAGAGGAATGGATCACAAGGTAGGCACTTTTATTGGATTTACAAGTTTTCAACGTGGCCACCTTTGCAGATGATAACGCAATGCTTGGCGTGAGTTTGTCGATAGCAATTATAAATGTATCATGGCGTTAGGAATTTGTAGAACATCCCGTTTAATGGTCTCTTTCAAGCCTGACATTTTCCGAGGATTTGTTGTGTACGCCTGAGATTACAGGTAACCCCAGAACCAGAAACCCATCAAAGTGAGGTCGAGGGAACGAAGTGACCAAAGAACTGCAAAAATACGTGCGATGATTCTATCACCAATGTGCTGTTGCAGTGCTTGTCAAACACATCTTGCAATGTGTGTAGGATAACCATCTTACATCTATGCAATATTATTTATGATATTTCGCTGCGGGAATTCTAGAATTATGTAACTCGCCAACATTGCTTTTTTATCAAGTGCCTATGGCGGGGCAAATTTGAATACCGCCGGAGGTGACTTTTTCGAAGAAATAAGAGCTCAGATGGAATGTCCCTGTGACTCGTACCATATAGTCATGTATCTGTCGTATAAAGGCACTGACTACATCGTGACGATTTCCTTCAACCCAATGAACGTAGATCTTGGAGTTTGGTCTAATTAAGGGTAAAATGTGCCTCATCCGGTCATAATATCTGTAAATGGCAACTGCTTACCTTCAGCATATCAGATAAAGAAATAAAATTGCAAAGTTGACACGTTGTTGGTGATCTCCAGGTACCAAAACCTCTATGTTCTGGAATTGATAAATAAAACATAACAGAGGGCAGAATTTGGAGAATTGTGTTTACGTTAAATCCAAACTTCAGGAGACACTTCTTGCTGTATGCAATAAATCTGTAATAAGGGTATTATGATCTTAGGCAGCATCTTCAACAGGAATATGGGATCATCCGGATCACGGTCTATTGCGTGTTTATCCCGTTTTTTAAATTTACTGTACCATACATTTTTACGGAACATGGAACTCGTTTTTGCTTATGATTTCGGTGATAAACTCGCACTACTTCTGCAGCATTTTCTCCACTCAGGTGAAACAATTTTATAAATTCACCTATTATTTTCCCAGTAAGTGTCATCTTATTCACACGAAAAGAGACGGATTAGCACAAACATAAGGAAAGAATCTTTCCACTGCTTATATCAAAAGCAATCTTTTTCAAGGATAATTAGTAATTGGTTCTTTTACCTATTCCTGTGAAATATGCTAAGTACATTAATACACCGTCCCTATTCGTGTGATTAGTTCTATACAATACTCCTCTTTGCAAATGTTTACCCAGAAAATTTAAATCATGCGTGTTGCGTTCTAACGCAATTAAATTTTCTTTTCCTCTGACCAATATGTGCGCTCGAAAAGAACAGGTGTTGTCATCCAAATATTTGTCATGGTAACCATAACTGTGAGAAGCTTATTGTTTTGAATCATCATAATCTGGACCTCATGCATTCAAATAACTATATGTAAACTTTAATTTTGATTGGTTGAACGTTTCTCTAGGGACTCATGTATAGGGGAAGTGTTTTTACACTACCTAGTATTCAAAAAAGGTTTAATTCTTTATTCGTATTAAAAACACAGATTTTATACCTATTTTATTGGGCTTAATTCAGTATCAATTGTTCTAATGCGATTTTTTGATATTTTTAAACATTTATTGGATTAATAGTTCAAAAAGACAATAGAAAGTTATTCGACTTTCTCAAACAACTTGACCACTAAGTATTATTATTTAATTGACTTTTTCTTAATATTTTAATTCAGACATTCTTTGATGATTTTATCAAACATGATTTTTATTTATGAAGCTATCTAGTACTCAGATGAAAAATACTTATATTTTTAAACTTGATGAATGAATTTTTGATGGAAGTATTGGTCTATAATCCTTTCCAACCCTTCTGAAGACTTATTTTTAGAAATTTTAAAATTAAAGTAAGATGTCTGTATTCAATTGAAAATCAAACTTTTTTCTAGAAACTTAGTATATATCACACATTAAAATCAATAAAAGGAGATTTATGAAATAAGTAAATCGTGATAGTATATTTATTGAAAATTATCAAATTTCAGGTGAAATTTACTTGACGTTAGGTATAAACTAGATGTTTACTTACATTTTTTCTCAGTATATTTAATAAAAAATCATTTAAGAACTAAGCACATAGTAATAAAAAAATTGTACTAAGCAAAACATTGCTAATATATTTCTACTTTACATTCTAATCTTAAAAATGCTATTCTTAAGGAGTTGCACTATCCTGGAAAATAAGAAAAAACTGTAACATGCAATTTGAATGAGTTCAGTTATAATTTCATAAAATTCACAAAAGCTGACGAGGAGAGGAAAACTTCCAAATTAATATATCATCTATTTTTTGAATGAAATAATATAACAGTCATTTTTTTCTTTCTAATATCCAGCCAGTTATTTAACCTTTGTTGGAGTTTTGAGACAGAATGAGACAGATTTAATTAGAATTCATACTGTGGAGGATCCAATGACTTATACAGTGAAGAATGAAACTGCGAGGGATAATACATTTTTTTATTTAGAAGTAGAATAGCTCAGACTTGATCTGCAATCCTGCGGTATACTGTTTTACCAGAAGAGCATTGGAACAACGTATAATTTTACGCTCAAAGGAATTCAAAGCGAATTACATAGTGAACGCAGAGTATCTTGATAAAAGGTCGAGAATATTTTTATGTTGAAACTTTTATATTAAGAATGATATCATCTCATACAGTCTATCATAGGTATTGTCAAAAAGTATATAGATAGACATTTATAATATAAATAAATTGCGTTTGTATTTCAATTACTTGAGTTAATATTTATTCCTTAATATTTTCTCCTTTTTCGGAGATAATTGTTAAAATACCATGTTTTTTTTCACTTGTATTTTGATATGTATTAACATATCAAAATTTCCTTTTATATTGTAAATTAATTTGTTTAATTTAAACAAACAAATACAAAATTAATTTTATAAACACTGTATATAAGCATTCTTTACTTTCAAAGATGTATAAAACACATCTAAAAATATTAATATTTCATGCAACTATCATAATAAAGCATTTCTTTGCATTTGAAGTATATAAGCATTTAAATATATATACAATATATATTGCCTGTATGATTGACTAAGATTAGAAACAAACTTGCATTATATACTTTTTATTCACTTAGAAATTTCTTTATAAAACAATATTTATTAGTAACATGAATACATTTCTTAACAAATAGGCTTCATATACTAGTAACAATCAGTTGAAATCTTTGTATATAAAAGGTAACTTTCAATCATAATTTCTAAGGCATATTTCTTGGCTTAAATTTAACACTCAAATATCTCCTAGCCATTGACGAGAATTATCGAATTCTACTCTGTCTCCCAGAAGCTCACATTATAATGCGAAACACATGAATATTTATTATGTCGCAACATAATTCTGCTCATTCGCCACTCAGAATCCACTTCCATGAAAGGACACTACTTGTCGGCAAACCGGAAACTCAGTTTATTTGAAACCCATTCATATTTAAGTATAAACAGCGGACACTCTCAAGTAGTTTTGAATGTCCATTCAATTTAGAATAAATGAATGATTTAATATAACTCCTTCATAGAAATATATATCATCAGGGATGCATTATAAAGTGCTCCTAATTAAATTGCATAAATTTGGAATTAAAATAATTAATGGAAATTTACAATAATAATTTAAGAACATATGTAAGAAAATTCTTATTATGTATCCGAAATGCATACAAAGGCATTTCCTTGAATGCAAAAGTATAAATCATTTTCTTTCCAGAAGAGGAATTTTAAATGCTTTCCATTAGCTAATTGATAAATATAAATTGTAAACATTACTTTGATTATGCGAACAGAAATGCACACTCAACTGGGTGTTAAAAAGTGATATTAAACGAAAGAATATTTTATTAAATTAAAGTAAGGAATACCTGACGTCAAATGTAAAACATGTATACAGATAAGTATTGTCGTAGTGTAAAACGACGTAACCAAACCCTGAGAAAATAGATTTCTATATTTTTATTGGACTTTAAATTTAAGAGTTTCCTCTTTTCATTTCAAACTAAGCTGTAATAATATAAAGGAAAGGCTGTAATAAAAATTGGCACAAGGAGACAAGTGCAATAAAAGAATAAAATTTTCCTTTCGGAAGGGATGAGTGATCTGGAGAAAACTAAAAGGAAAATTATATGTTTTATGATATCTATTATTTGTAAATCTGATCAGTCGGGAATGAGGGGGAGAGATTTCTGACCTATCCCATAGAAATATAGGAGGAACTACAGAATTTTGGAAAACCAATGATGTAAAGAGGAGGAGCTAAGAAGAAAATTATGAAGAGTTAAAAACTGCATCCAAACACAGAGAAGACACACAGAAGCTCCAGAGAAGCCCGACATTGACAAGGAGTCCACAATTGAGAACTGCGTCCTCATTGAGCATAAAAAGCTAAAACGATGTTAATTGTAAACGAAATATAACTACCGTGTCCAGAAGGAGCCCTGCCTCGACATTCTTGAATGGAGCTGTAGATGTCCGACAAATACATGAACAGAAGAGATGGTAAAGTCTGAGGAAAGATACCAGAGAGAAGAGGGAAAGCTCATGAGCAATGAGTAAGCGAAGCGAGATCCTGGTCACAGCACCAATATATGTTGCGGTGCACTCGTTAATTTTAGAAGAATTCCGAGGAAACCCAGATTCATTTTTTAAATAATTGAATGACAGAGATAAATTCAAAACAAAAATACAATAAAACTTGATACTTTATTTTAGTATCTTAATTACAAGAAATATTTACATTTACAATCAAAACATTCTTGATTAAATAATTGAGATTCTAACACTATTATTTGTTTTACGACAACTACACATAAATATATCATAACTGAATGTGACCAGACGGACGAGGAACGAGAGATCAGATTCACCCCTTTTAGAAGTAGCGCATTGCGGTATTCCCTAACATCTATGGCATTACCGGCTCAGGATCTCGCTTGGCTTTTTCATTGCTCATGAGCTTTCCCTCTTCTCTCTGGTATATCTCCTCAGACCCTCGTCCACTCATCTATTTGTCGGACATCTGCAGCTCCATTCAGGAAAGTCGAGGCAGGGCTCTTTCTGGACAGGACAGTTATACTTTGTTTACAACTAACATCTTTTTAGCTTCTTATGCTCATTGAGGACCCAGTCCTCAATCATGGACTCATTTTCTAAGTCAGGCTTCTCTGGGGCTTCTGTGTATCTTCTCTGTGTTTGGATGCACTTTTTAAGTCTTCATAATTTTCGTCTTAACTCCTCCTCTTTACACCATTGGTTTTCCAAAATTCTGTAGTACCTCCTATACTTTTATGGGATAGATCAGTAATCTCTCCCTCTCAATCCCGACTGGTCTGATTTACAAATAATAAATATCATAAAACATTTAATTTTCCTTTCAGTTTTCTCCGGATCACTCATCCCTTCCGAAAGGAAAAATTTATTCTTTGATTGCACTTGTCTCCTTGTGCCGATTTTAATTACATCTTTTCCTTTATATTATTACAGCTTAGTTTGAAAGAAAAAGAGGAAACTCTTAAATTTAAAGTGCAATAAAAATACACACATCTATTTTCTCAGGGTTTGGATATGTCGTTTTACACTACGACAAGTATCACCACCAACCTTATTAAAATCGAGTGCCTAAAATCAAAGAATTCCCTTAAAAATGTTCTTCGTGTATTTTGAAAATTAAACTCAGCATGAAAGAATGTTAAATTTTAAGAAATTTCCAGTTTGACATTATTGAAATTATAAGCAGATTTAATATTTAAAAATGATTCGTATGAAATAGGGAAATAAAATTCGATGAATATTATACATTGATTATGGAAAATGAAAGACATAATCAATGATGTTAAATGGGAGTTATACGACAAAAATAGAAAACATTTTCTAACTTATAATGGAATTATTATCAATAAATTTTATAGAAATGTATTTATCAAAAATTATTGTTAGTTAATATGACTCTTAAACTAAAGATTACACTCATAAACTTCAAGAGAGATTTTCTACTTTAAATTAATTTTATTTTCCTACATTTTTCCACATACATTTTAAAATTTCTTTTGTTAATGACCATCATACAATGAGTACTCTATCTTAATAGAAAATTTCGAGATATCGATACTAAATTATCTATTTTTAATTTTTTATAACTTAGCTGACATTTTTATAACAAAAAATACAATTCCTTCGTAATCTGGAAACAACAAATATAAA
Organism: Latrodectus hesperus; assembly: GCA_037975125.1. Taxonomy (NCBI): domain Eukaryota; kingdom Metazoa; phylum Arthropoda; class Arachnida; order Araneae; family Theridiidae; genus Latrodectus; species Latrodectus hesperus. Next base: position 34,363,616 of record CM075856.1, on the reverse strand, counting down.
TCAAAGAGATGGAGATTTAGGTATTGAACTCGTAGAATACAGAAGTTAAAAAAATTTTACGGTGTACTTATTCGTCCTACTTACCAACTTTGTACCGCATGAAAAAACTGCATTTTTATTTGTATATTGCAATAGAATATACAACATTCTTTTAAATTAATTAAATGAGTATGATACGTTTATTTTGCAAATCTTAAATATAAGTATTCTGTACTACTTTAAGTAAAATCTTGTTGAAATGCTTATGAGATTATTCGTCAGAATCCCCAAAAGAAGGAGTAAAATATTATATACATAGATATAGATGTAATGATAGAAGGTAACAAACAATGCGAAAATGAGTTGCTAATTTATGGTATTTTTTACTCATAATATTAATGTTTCTGCAGTGCCAAACTATTATCAATATCGAATAGATTAATTATGGTTTTGGAATAAATACTAATTTATCTTTTTAATGAAATATACTTAAGAAAAAGTTAATAATTATAGTTTTACAAAATAGAGAGAATATCTAACGAAAGGAATACACAAAAAATATTTTAAAGTTAAAGTACCAAATATTACGATTTATAATCATAAGAATAATGTTATATTAATATTTTTAAAGCTATTTTTAAGATATTTATAGGACTGATTATATCAAAAACATTTTAAAAATAGCTATGATTTTTAGAAATATAGAACTTGATATATAAAATTTACAAAGTATGATTTGTTCAGTTTAAAATTATTGTCATTGCTCAATTCATAGTATAAAAAATCAAAAAATTTCCTAGATATTCGATAAAATATACTTGTTCTTAAAATCTCGTATGAAAGGCGTGTAACATGATTCGAACATTGGGAAATTATTCACCAATAAATATGTGCATATAAAAATACAAGAATGCAACATCTATATTTAATAAATAATGTATTCATAATATTTGATTATTGCTGAGAAAAATGTTGTAATATTGAAAATAACAGCGTTTGTGATGTGGATTATTATAATTGTTTTCAATTATAGCTTCGTAGTAAATGTTGCCTAAACCGCAATAATGTTTAACCGTAAATAATGCCTTTCCGAAAACAACATGTTCGCCTTAGTGTTATTTCTTAGCATCTACTCATGCAAATATTTCTTGCCTAGTGGGTTGAGTAAATCGCTTGTTGTAGTTGTTTTTTTACTTAACAGATTTTTCTTTAGTTTTCCTTTTTTGACACTTAATTATTCCATTTCATAACAAACATAAATTATTAACAGAGTTTGTCCTAGAAGTTTAGATATTCTTTCTTATGAAAGCAATTACAATGCAAGCTGTTAGACATTCAAGAAAAAATATAAACAATACTAATACTTTTTTCTGTTGTATTTGTAGACTGAACTTATCATAATTTTCTAGCAAAATGAGTTATGTTTTCCGTTAGCCTCATATCACAATGGATTGTTGAGAAATATATAAACTTGCATTATTGATAACTACTTTAGAAGGAATGTATGCTAACACTTTTGACTATCTTTCCTTAATTATAATTATTTTGAATGGTATCAATATATATATATATATATATATATATATATATATATATATATATATATATATATATATATATATATATATATATATATATATATATATATATATATATATATATATATATATATATATATATATATATATATATATATATATATATATATATATATATATATATATATATATATATATATATATATATATATATATTTATCTGTATATATATTTATATATATATAGTATATTTTATAGAACACAATGAAAATACCAAATGGAGAACAATACATTGAAAATGCTTGGAAAAAATTTAAAGAAAAATATTTCGAAAACTTTCAAGGAAAATATCAAAGAAATATAGATATAAAATGGAATGAAGTACCAGAATGGCAGCTTTGTCAGGAGGTGTTGACCACATTGGCACAAATTATAGCTTTTCTGCAATGGGTCAAGACTTAGTCTTTAAAAGAAGCCAATACATCCCAAAGCCACACCAAAAGTTCAAACCAAAATATCAAGCGCGAATAGAAGTAGAATTTAATCTAAAATATATAGGTCAAAATCCAATGTTGCCAAAATACATTTAATTTATAACAATCAAATTAAAACCATGTCCAAATACAAGTTCAAATCTGCAAGAACCTCACCAAATAATATATGTAAGCCAAATAAATACATAAATTAGCGACTAAGTGTAAACACTATCGGCATTTCAAGCTTCTTATAAGACCTTCAAGGCTTGGGTGACCCTTCTGTAGTATAAAACTACACCTTACTTCACTCTTATAAGCAATGCTTTACTAGCCAAATAGTGTTCAATAAATTTAGTTGGAATGCCATTATGAGTTAAAATATTTTCTAGTCTATTTATTTGCTTATTGATGTTGTTTAAGTTATTACAGATATTATATATTCTATCAAGCTGCTTAAAAATAATATTTTTATAAATTTTTTATTGAAATGTTTGAATTCCAGAAAATTAGTTTATTAACTTTGAAATTAAAATTATTAGTTTCATCATATAAGTCAGTAAATTGTGGTTATCTTTTATCGTAATTGAAATATCTAGAAATTCAGTTTTTAAATTATAAATAATAGTTTTAATTAATTTTAATTCCCCCTTAATATACATATTATTGTAAATATTACCAAATTCTAGGCAATTAAAAATTATAAAATCGTCAATATATCTGTATGCAAAAGGCATTTGTATAATAAATGATTTTTCATAGTAGTTTAAAAATAAATTTGCTAATATACTTAAAAATTTGGAACACTGGGGAATGCCGTTAACTTGTAAATAAATATTTTCTCCATAAGAAACTTAGTCGCTAATTTATGTATTTATTTGGCTTACATATAGTATATGGTGATGTTCTTGCAGATTTGGACTTGTATTTGGATATGGTTTTAATTTGATTATTATAAATTAAAAATATTTTGGCAACATTGGATTTTGACTTATATATTTTATATTAAATTCTACTTCTCTATTCTGGCTTGATATTTTGGTTTGAACTTTTGGTGTGGCTTTGGGGTGTACTGGCTTCATTTTAAGACTATGTCTTGGGCCATTGCAGAAAAGCTATAATTTGTGCTAATGTGGTCAACACCCCCTGACGAAGCTGGCCTTGTTGGTACTTCATTCCAATTTATATCTATCTTTCTTTGATATTTTCCTTGAAATTTTTCCAAATATTTTTCTTTGAAATTTTTCCAAGTATTTTCAATGTATTGTTTTCCATTTGGTATTTTCATTGTATTTTATGAAATATATATATATATATATATATATATATATATATATATATATATATATATATATATATATATATATATATATATATATATATATATATATATATATATATATATATATATATATATATATATATATATATATATATATATATTTATATACAGTAAGACCCCGCTTAACGCGGGGGATACGTTCCATCAAAGTAGAGCGTAATGCGAAACAGCGCTAAACGAGGCTATCTTTACATGTAAATATTGGGGTTAGGGGAAGATGGCTAGGAAATTGGTTAGGTATTAAATTTAAAAAGTATGTTTTTTTAATAAAAATAAAACCAAACATTTATTTCTTAAAGCCCAAAATTAATACCACATTATTATTTCTTGCAAAAATAAAAACAAAATATAAATAACAAAACGAATATTTAAAAAAAACAAATAAAATTCTAAGTCAGGCATATTTAGTTAGCCTTCCGCGTTTTCAGTGTTCTGCCTTTTTGTGACAAAAGCATCTAATGTTGTTTGCCTTTTTCTTTTGCGTTGTTCTCTTAAAAGTTCTTCATAAACGGATAGAGCATCTCTAACACCACGCCTTACTTTTGAGCTCCTGTCAAAATTCGGATCATTTTCAATGAATTGATCCATTATTTCAGTTATGGTAGACAAACTCCTTTTTACAAACGCCATCGAAAGTTCTTTTTGCTCTTCTTCTGAATCACTGCTGTCAACATTTTTGTTTTCTTCTTGTTCAGTTAATTCCTTGAGCTCATCATTAGAAAGACTAGCCGCTGCTTCTTGAATTATTTCTTCGACATCTTCCACATTTACCCCTTCAAAACCGGTTTGCTTCGTTAATTTCACTATCTCTTCCACTATTTCATCCACAACGACAGAGTGTCCAACGTCATCGCTCTTACTTAAATCCGGCCAAATATTCTTCCATACTCCTTTCAAAGATCTTTCTGTTACCTCATTCCAAGAAAAGCCTTTGTTTTCTACAGCATCCACGATGTTGTAGTTTTTCCAAAATTCTCTTATGGACTTGTTATCTTCTCCGTCTGTTTTTTCAAACATTTGCTTAAAGGTTCGCCGCTAGTAATAAGCCTTAAAATTTGATATGACGCCTTGGTCCATTGGTTGAATTAAGGCAGTTGTGTTAGGCGGCAAGAAAACCACTTCGACTGGAATGCATGTTGTTAAGTCTGATAAATTTGTTGGGTGGCTTGGAGCATTATCAATTAACAGAAGTTCTTTTTGTTCAAGTTTTTTAATTTCGCAATAACGTTTAACAGACGGGCAGAAATGTTCAGTGAACCAATCCTGGAAAATTTTCGCAGTTATCCATGATTTTTTATTAGACTCCCAAATTACAGGTAAAGTTGATTTAGATATGCCTTTCATCGCTCTTGGGTTTTTTGAATGGTAAATTAGTAATGGTTTTAATTTGAAATCTCAGCTTGCGTTAATACCTATTAGAAGGGTTAAGCGATCTTTTGCAGCTTTAAATCCTGGTGCCCGTTTCTCTTCACGGGATAGAAATGTTCGTTTCGGCATTCTTTTCCAAAACAAGCCTGTTTCATCAACATTAAAAACCAATTCTGGAGGATAGTTTCCTTCTTCAATTATTTTTTTTAATATCGCTGAAAATTCAGCCGCCGCTTTTGTATCACCACTTGCTGCTTCTCCTGTAATCTTTATGTTGTGAAGGTTATTTCGATGTTTAAATCTATTAAACCATGCTCGACTAGCAACGAAAGTTTCACTTGTGTCAATTGTCTCAGCCTGAATGTAATTAAAAATTCTTCTAGCTTTTTCCATTATGATAGATTGGCTTAATGGCATATTGCGGTCAATTTCGTCGTCAATCCATATAGACAGTCGTTTTTCCATTTCCTCTATGATATTATTTCTAGAACGGGTAATTCTAGTTGCAGAGCTTGACGTAGTTGTAGTTGCCGATGACAGTATTTTTTCTTTATTCTTCATGATGGTCCTTATTGTTGAAGTTGGCAAATTCAGTGAAGCACTAATTAGAGTTTGACGTTCACCAGAATCTAATCTTCTAATCACTTCCATTTTAGTTTTGAATGAAATGCTTTTTCTGGTTGCTTTCTTTTCTTTTTCTTTATCACCCATAGTAAAAACTAAAGATCAAAATATTTGACACTGTAATATAGTATTAAATATGTAAATTAATACCTACTTACAATAATGTCAACAAATGTTTCCAATAATAAAAATATGTCTGTACAATACCGCACCAAACAAGAAACACAAGTACACTCTTTCGGATATGTATTTGAAACCTATCGCTGCATAATATTTCGGGGAATCCCCGTATGCTGCGAGCGATTTCGTGGAATCCCCGGGTTGAAATAAAAGAGCGCTAAACCGAAACAGCGCTAAACGAAACAGCGTTAAGCGGGGTCTTACTGTATATATATATATATATATATATATATATATATATATATATATATATATATATATATATATATATATATATATATCATTCATAATATGCGTATTGAAATTAATTAATTTTAGTATATATCATATTTTTTATCATTAATATAATTATTATATAACATTTCAAGCACATTTTATGGGAAATGTCAGTGGAAATATAGGAAACATCTATGTTGTCAAAACAGAAATAATTACAATTCGTTAGAAAATATAAAGAAATAAATAATATAAGACTCTTTTATTGTTAAGTATTTGCAATATTAGACACTGTTTTAGTTTAATGTATTCACCTTTGAAATAAAGTCCCTAAAGTTATAAAATATAAACCACAATGGTATATTTTACAAAATCAGACGTTTTTACTGGATTGAAACTTTAGATTTCTTTAATTGTGTTTCATATAAATATTTAGATTTAAGGAAATTTAAAATTAGAAATTCTAATTTAAAAATAATTAAATTAATATGTATTGAAAATTTGAAAATTAGGAATTTTAACATTACAGTTAAGATTTTTAAAGGTAAATTTAATGCATTTTCATAGTTCCTTATATATATATATATGTGTGTGTGTGTGTGTGTGTGTGCGTGTGTGTATTTGAAAAAGAAGCATCAAAATTTAATTTTATTAAAATTTATTTTTAGCTAAAATATAAAAATATATGCACACAAACTATAAACATATAACATTAATTTTCCTATTCAGGTAAAAAAACATATATTATAGAAAATTTAGTTAAAATTTTAAAATTATTTTACATTTATTTGTCCATATCTTTTGTTTCCAGCTATTTAGGAAAAGATATTATTCATGCAGTTTTCAGACTTGATTTTTAAAATGAGAGCTATAACCTTAATAAAGGTAATCGACAAACAGGACTGAAGTAATTCAAAACCAATCAAACTAAAATTTAATGCATAACATAGAAATATTGGAAAAATATTTTTCAAAATACCAGTTTACACATTCATATTTAATTTTAATAAAGCATATATTTGTAGGAGAGTTTACAGTTATAAATTATATGCTTTATTAAAATAAGGGCAAAAAACTGTCAATCAGATAATAAATACATATTTTGCTATTTGTTTGCATTGATAAAAATGAACGTAGTTTTCTTTGTAACTTATTATCTTTGACTAAAAAGTAAGTATTTAAATTCATATGATTTCTAAAAAAAATTAAAATAAAAAAATAAATAAAAGTGCAGAAAGAAAATCTGAAATTTTGGCTTCTTTTTTAGACTAGCAATAGCAGTTACAGTACAACAAATAAATACTTACTTAAATGCACCATATTTTTATTTTATTAAAAACACAGGAAAGAGAAAATGTTTTAGTATCTAAATTATGCACATCTGAAATACGTGAATGCCCTTTCTTACTCTTTAATATAATTAAAATATGTTTGTGCTTAACGTAACCGACGCGGTATAGTTCAGTTTTCTCTGGTAAAACTTTATAATTTGATGACTTTATTAAATAAACTTTATAAGATATGGCAATTTAAAGTAAGTTGTAACCGAAATGTCTTCTGAAAGACTTATCTTAAGAAATAAGTAACTCTGAATGTGCACATAAATATTGTTAAAACTACCATCCGCCCACAAAATATAAATAATGTTTAAACGTTGATTAGCATAAATATTATTGATTTGTAATATATTACTTTTTTCATTAAATGACTAGCATGAATATAGAAAATTTTCATCTGAATTGGATTTAGTAGAAATTGCAATTACTTCTGAAAATACTTATTAATATTTAAATAACGAGAAATGAAGGTTGTATTTTAAGTTTACAGGATTTTGAGATAACATTCAAGACAAACTACAAAGAACATTTTTAAATAGAAATTTTTGAAAAATTACATGGATAATTAGGTGTGCTTTCGTTTTCGTATAAACGTGTACATTTTTTACACAAATAGTACAATTCATTCCTAACATAAAGGAATTTATATTGAGGAAAACTAAATTATCACTAATGATTACAATGATATTTTAGAAATATGAGTTAAATATAGATGTTTCAATTCATATTTTTAAAATATAATCCACATATTATCCAGAAAGAGTCATCAAACTTTTGTGTGCACAGAATTCATGATTATCTTATTCGTTGCATTTACCTACAAGATCTTAAAGAAGCTAATTTTTATTTCTGCAATCTTAAAATTTACTGTTACTGTGGCAAAAAACGTAAATTATAAAAAAAACTTAATTGATTAATATTCAATTAATTGTGGTACAAAAAAGTAATCAGATTTTCATGTATAACACTTATTTTTGCTTTCATGTCAAACCAGCATGTAAAACATGCATTAGATACTATGGGACAAACACTACAAACGAATGTGTTTGGTGTAAAAAAGGCAAATAAAATAATCTTATGAATTAATTAGGTAAACATTAAATTAATATAATTTAATTAACTTGCAGTGTCTTACTTAGCAATTCCTGTTGACAATGAATATTCAAGTAAATTTTGTCGTGATAAAAAAGAGATAAAATATTATCGAACAAGATTTTTTAAACTTTTTGACGTGGGGAACCTATAGTATTACGAATTATTTTTAAAACTCTTGAATCGCTGCCTGAACTACAATATACTATTGTTGTCTTAGCTTATTAAATATAAATTCGAGTTTTAAGATATAAGATATTTTTGTAATGTTTAATTAGCAACAAACTTAACAATATTTACAACTTTAATCTTTAATTGACTTTACTAATTCAGCTTTTTGAGACTTTGTCTGGATAACAAAATCAAATCTATTTACTTGATAATTGTTACCATAACTGTATTATATCTGTTAAACATAGCCACTTGGAAAGTCCCTACGGGGAAAATTTATTTATTCTGATAGTACATATAGGAGGGTTTTAGCGTTTATTTTACCATTTACATAAAATAAATTAAAATGAAAGATTTACCATAAAAATTCCTTAAAACGTTTTCATTTTACAATTGATTGTGTTTTTTTACTTATTTTTGGATACAATTTATAAGAATCTTCGATAGTTATAAAGTAATTATAATAAATGAAAGAAATATCAAAATTGATAAAATTTATGGGGTCACTTGCTACAAATCTCGCGACCTCAGTTGAAGTAGCAACCCACATTTTAAAACCTCTGTTCTAGAGAATAGATGGCTGTTTTCAAATGATTTCAATTAGAAAAGAAAATATAAATAAAATAAATTTATAATTTAAACTACTTGAGACATAAATAAAGAGAGAAATAAATGAATAAAAAATAGTTGTCTTTTATATGCATTCAAGGAAATCTTACCATGACAAAAAATAAGTGGACTGTCACTAATAAAAATGAGAACGTTTCTCAGATTTGCACTTTAGTTTTCTTAGTAGAGGGTAAGAGAAGCGTTTTTAATCTATTTCTGGATATCTACAACTACATAATAATTTTATGCTGTAGTGTAGCCTCTAGCACTAAACTATTTTTGTCAACTCTCACATACTGAAAATATTTAATTAGAAATAATAATATAGTCAGAAAGACTACGTCTTATCATTTGTCTAGGTAATTAAGCATAAAAAACAGTTTACATTAATATTGTTGTGAGTGACAAAGCTACAATATTTTTGTTATCTAAACTACATAGATTTAGCATATACTAATATTAGTTATTATGAAGTAAAATATTTGAGCTGAAATAATGGAAGGGAAACATAAATCTGACGTGCCTACTAAGCGGAATATTAATCAATTACAAAACTTAAAGCTTGTAGACACGTCGTCTTCTTGACTCCGTCTTTTAATTAGCGATCATAAATTGTAGTATATATTAGTTTTAGAGCAGAACCTTCTTAACAATAGTAATCAAACTTAAATTATGTCTAACCTAAGTATTTAAATAGGTCATTTAAATCACGGCATGGTTAAAATTGCATTCGATTAAATCTTCAAATCAAATATCACTTAGTATAAATAAAACAGTTTAATAATTAAAGTGTAATATTTATTAAATTTAATAATTAAATAACAGTTTATTTAGAAATGAATTATTCATATTTATTATTAAAAGGAATTTATAATAGTTGGAAATTAAATCTATTATGCAAAGGTACTCTTTTGGAGTGTTCTGATTTTAAGCGTTTACAATTTAATACTTTAAACGACTGATTTATTAATCTAGATATGTTTCTTTTTATCTGACACATATTAAATATTTGTTAAAAATTAACTGTAATCTAATTCAACAGCATAAAATAATTTTGTATTATATAATTGTATTGTTATTTTTTTGTATTAAAAAACTGGAAACTTTCCAATCATGTATTACTATGTCAAACTAAAACTATGCTAATAAATATTATTCAACTGTGTACTATTTAAAAATTAAAATTCCTACTTAAACACGCTTTCTAGTTAATAAATAATGATTTTTGTTTGTTTACAAATAAACTGGCTTACTTAAATGTAAAGAACTGAATGTGTTCAAGAAAATCTGGAAATGTAATCCAAATTACTTTTTTACTGATATTGCCCATCCATTTTATTCACAATTATCTGAAATAGCTATCTTAAATAGTCATAATTATTTAAATTTACAGTTATTTTTCATTTTAAATTTCAAAGAAACTGTACAATAAGAAGAGCAAAAACGCCATTTCATGTATTTGTTTATATAAAATATATAAATATTTGCAAAATACACAGAGAGTATCATCATTATTTTAATAATTTAAAAAAAATGAGGAAATGTACTGATATAAATTTTCTTAACGAAGCCTGAGCAAAAATGTTTAGTAATTACAATTTTATTTGAAACTAGTTGTTGCTAATTCTTCCTTTTTATATAATGTAAATAAATAAGAATATACTTACTTTTTTATAGTTTTAACGTATACAAATTTAATTTATCAAAAGTATAAAAAAATTTATTTTAAATTTTTTTGCAGAAAAAATACGCAAATTGATTTGGCAATCATTGCTCCCTTGAATTAAATCTTTGAAATGAGAATCTTCAAAAAATCGAGAATTTTCCCAATAACCAAGGGAAATTAGTCGAATCAATTTTGCTTACGTAAAAATTTATTAAAGATTATTAGGAAAATAAAATTAATGAAAAAATATATATTTTAAAAGATGCTATATCACGATTTGAAATAATTTATTTCTATTACATTATAGGTTTTATTCTTCATATAATACAGCGTATTTTTTGAAATTACACAATTATGCATTAATATATTTATTAATTATTTATGAGAAATGTACTTCTCATAAATACTGTTTGTTAAATTCTTATTATATATTTTAAAGTTATTGAAAAATTAAAATATAAATTTTCAGTGAACAATTTTTGAATATTTTTACTTAACGAATTAAATTATTTTTTAACGATAAAACCCCTTTTATAAAAAATAACTTTTTTATTAATTCACCTTCAAGCAAAAGTTTGAAAAAAATGTTGAGAACACTCTACTCTAAAATATTTGAAATTAAACGTCAATTCTTATTACTTTGTTTAACACGTAATGATATATGACACATTTACCGAACCATACATTTTCTTGATACTCAGTTCGCTGTATCTCTTTACTGAAGATGATGAATTGGGAATATACACACTTTTAAAATTAAGAAGAAAGGAGAAGAAATTTTACCTGTTTCATGTAGGAATACCAGTCAAACTTTTTAAATGTTATCACATTTACTGTTTGCTAAGATATTTAATATATCTTACGGATAAGAGGAATATTTTATTTTGGCATTTTATAATCTCTATAAATGATTATGGTTTTTCTTCTTCAATTTTTAATTTTTCAGAAAAATGCTACAAGATTGTTTCTGAATTGGTAAATAATTTTACTTTATTGTGAAAATATTAAAAAACAGTTCATAATGAAAAAATTGCATCCATTTACAGATATTTTAGTTTCAAATAATGTGTCAATATTTAAAATGAAATCAAAACAAAACAGAAGTTGATTGATTTTCCTAATATCAGACCAAAGAATTAAAATTAAAAACTGTTTTTTTTACCAATGATTATACTCTTTCAGAAGCATTTTTTTGTGAAATTTGATTATTGAGTTTGGGATTTAAGAAAAAATTTAAAATATAGCAACTTTTCTGCGTTTAAAACCATTTTTTGCATTTATATTCGATCAAAAGTAAACATGTAAGAAATTGTCTTATGAGAACAAAAAATGTCCTTACATTAATTTATAATATATTAAAAAAATCATATTTGCCATCTGAACCTGAAAATTCACTTTCAAATAAAGCAAATGATAATAGATATGTCAAAACATCTTTTCATGAGTTTGTTGGAGCAATGAGAAGGATTCCAATTTAAATAATGTCAAATATTCCTCCTTAATTAAGAATCTATATATATAGCCAGTGATCCTGTCATCTCACCTCTGCACAGGGACTTAGTTTGACAGATCTTCGAGGCTAAATTCAAACTAAATGAAGTACATTGTTATTTACCAAGAATCTTGATTTAATAATGCAAAAGATAGTTTTGTTGGTACAGAGAAGTAAATACATTAAAAAATTACAGTTTCATTCATTCATGAAACAATTACATGCACAAGTTGTATTGCTAGAATATGTGAAATATGTATTGTTAAATATACTGGCTATCATTTCATTCATAAAATTACTTATGAATCCAAACATTTAACACGTTATATTGGACTTCTTATAGCCTTTTATTTTGCATTTATGGTTGATTATTTTTAATGAGAGATATGCTACAGGATATTCATAGTTGATGTACAGCACATTTTATTTATAGGACCGTTTGGAGAAACCAAGATGTCCATCAAACATAGATGGTTTGACTGTGTGAAACAAAATGAAACTGAAAGATTCCTCAGGAAGTCCTGTCACCAAATCAAGACAGAAAAACTGCATAGAGAGACCCCGCCATGTATAATAGAGTTAACGGTTTACGTCTCCCTGACGGCACCTGAATATTTATTGTAAGGACAAAATATGTACAAATTGGAGGCATATTGCTCTGATATAGGGACTCAATTAAAACGATTCTAAAGTGTAACTCTTTGAGATGAATAATTCTTTGACTGGAAGATTACTCTTCAAATACATATCAATAATGAAATATTATATAAAAATCACCATCTATGCTTGACATGTTCTATCGTATTATCACGATATTTCGGGTCATTTATGTGTAGTAAAAATATTGAACTTTCTAATAGTAAATAAAATTTTCAACTTTTTAAGTAAATATATAATGCTGTTACAAAAATTTTAACATTTCGCTTCCGCTATGCATTTCATTACTTTTTCCGTTCACGCATTTAAGTCTCCAAGCTCTTAAGTTTGGTCTTCGTACACTGATTTATCACGTTTTATTTGCATGAAATTATTATTATATTAAACTTTGCTCAATAAAATTGAGTACCAAAACTACGTTTGTGATATAAAATATATATTCAATGATTTTTGCATACTTTTTTCAATTGAGTATCGGAATTTAAGAATCCATAAGAAGAAATAATTTATAATAGTTAAAGGACAAACTATAATAAATTATTAAATTTTACCATGCTAAATAATAAATCAAAATATACATTTAAATAGGAAATTAATATTTGCATAAAAGTAAGAAATAAAGTTTTGTTTATAAATAAGAGTTTATCAACAAACCAAAGTCGTAAAATTAACAGATTTGTTTAAAATATTAAATTTTGGATTAACATATAATTATTTGATATTATATATAACGAATATATGTATCAAAATGATGTATTACTGATTATAATATAATTCAATGATATTATATTAAAAAATTATATGTATTTCAGAAACATTTTATTTGATCGTAAAATACCAAAGTAAGAATTTTTTAGTTTTTTTAATAAATTATCTTTTTTCATAGCTTTGTAAATAATATAAAATCCATTATAGGTATGAAACACAACATAGGTATTTTCGAAGGAACTATTGTCAGAAATAAATTCGGAACAAAATATTTGTCTTTAGCTCGTTAGTAAGTTATGACATACTTTTTTGGTGTTAATAATAAACATTTCTTCTAATTCATTACAGCTATAATTAGTACATGATTGTCTTTGTCAATAACTCAATATTAAGAAATGTATGTTATAGAAATAAAACTTAAGAATATCAGCTTTTGATAAGTGTTATTAAAATTACTTTGGATTACATTCATATACATAATTTTATTCAATTAATCTAAAGATAAAAATGTGCTTTGGTTTGTATGTTTCAGGTCAAATTATTGTTCATAATTATGAGTTTAAAAAGTTATTAATTTACTGAGGAGAAATGAAAGATGTATCAAGCAAATGATTTTCTGCTATTTTACATCATGAACCAGCAATTTGGTACCTTAAAATGATACTAAATTGCGATAAAAAGTGTAGGCAATATACAAAAAAGAATAAACTTATCGAAACACAGTGTATTCTAAAATGGTACGAAAATATTAAAAAGTTGGAAAAAATGAAGAAATTGGATTATTTTATCCCACCAAGTTCAAAATTCCATTTAATTTGAAAATACAGCTACGTATATGCATGTATGCATACGTACTATATATATATATATATATATATATATATATATATATATATATATATATATATATATATATATATATATATATATATATATATATATATATATATATATTTGTACATTCATTATTTATTCTTTTAAATTAATAGTAAAAAAATTACAAAGCCATTTTAAAAATGCAATACACTCATTTTTTTAAATAATATATTTTTTTCTAATATAAACATAAAAAAATGTCTGAGATAGTGTAATTACATTTTCAATAATGACTGAACATTATACTAGGCGTATTCGGAAAGTAAGTACCGCTTCACAGTACAAAACTGTGGTCTGCGTCCCGCATATTTGCACTTGTCTTCCTTGTTCACTGGTTATCATCTGAAACTATTTAGGTTGTTCTACGTTTTGTTTTAAGCTTGCTGTACACATGTAAAATATTTAAGACAGTTACTAATTCAGCCGACTGTGAGATTCATGCTGTTATTCAATTTTTGAATGAAAAATATGCGAAAGAGACTGAAATATATAGATCTATAAAATATATTTATGGTAAAGAAAAGATAAGTGATAGAATGGTGAGAAATTGGCTTAGAATGCTATATGAAGGTTAAACAAATATCAAATATCCATGATGAGGGTTGAAGCAGCCTGCCTTCTGCTACCAATGAAGATCTGGTAAGGAAATTTGATAAAAAAATTCATGAGATCAGATGTTTCAGAATGATGAAATTTTTATAACAAATTTCCGCAATATTCACGTTTTGTTTTGTACGAAATTGTATCTGACCACTTAGGTTAACACATGTTTTGCTCACGATGAATTCAAAAAATACACACAGACGTTCACAAAACCAAGCTAGTTGGCATTTCTCACATGCTACAGTGAAGAGAGAGAGAACGATTTTTAAGCCAAATCATGACAAGTGATGAAACGGGTGTTCGCCATGAAACACCAGAATCGAAACAACAATCAATGAAGTGAAGCCACACCCTCAATCTCCGAAAAAACAAAAGTCCCAAACGACAGTGTCACTATGAAAAATTATGTTTATTATGTTCTGGTATATGAAAGGTGTTTTGCTTACTGAATTTCTTCCTAGAAGTGACACCATTAATGCGGTACGATATTGCGATACTTTAAGAAAGCTACGGCATGCAATTCAAAACAAAAGAAAAGGAATAATGGAATTGTGATGCTGCATAACAATGTTCGGACGCAAGTTGCTCGTGACACTGAAACAATGATTTTACAATTTCATCGGGAACAGTTCGATCACCCACTGCACAGTCTACTTAAGAGGTTCTGGTATTGCCTAGATTTGTCAACGTCCGACTTCCAGTTGTCTCTGCACATGAAGCGTGAGCTTGGTGGCAAGCACTTTGAATCCAACGATGAGGTGAAAAATGCCGTGAAATTGTGATTATCGTCACTAGCCAAGTTTATATAAATATAGTATAGAAAAGCTAGCAATTCGTTACGCCAAGTTTTTATCATTGACTGAAACTATATTAAAAATATTTGAATTTATTCTTTTAAATGTAAAAATAAAACTGACTTGAATAAAATTAATATTACTTTTGTTTTACTAAACGGTACTTACTTTTGGAATACGCCTTCTATCTTTTTCATATAAATGTTATTGGTCTTTTTTTCTTAACTTAATTTTGAACAAGAAAATCGATCAATGGAAAGCGATTAGCATTACCTATGAAACGAATACATATAATTTGAAACCGTTCATAGTTTAGTTGTTCAAGAAACCTTTCTCAGATCAAGTGATATTTTTAACTTAAAGACAAAAATCATCTATAGGAAAGACAGAGAAGATAGAGTACGTGTCTCGATTTGACGTATTAACTAAATGCTAAACATAGGTGTCGAAAAGAGACAAATAAAAATAACTAAGCTTTCCTTTTAAAAAATTTTCAAAAGTAAGAGATTAGAATCTTTTGTTAATTTTATATTAAAATAATCCATTACATTTTGTTATATTATATACCCTTAATTTATTAAGAGACAAATGTTATTAACTATTCTGATGTGTGGATGGAATAACGTATCTGAATTTAAAATTTGGACTTATAATTAAAATTCTACTAGTTTTACTTCATAGCGTAAACTTTATGTTAATATAATCGTAGTACAATGTTTCAGATCATATGTACAAAACTAATAATTTGGTAATAGAAACAACTAATCATATAAATCATTGGTTAACTTTTCAAAATGCAATAATTTCTAAAATATGTCTAAAATTGGTTCACTGAAAATAAGTTAGAGGACATTATCATAGAAATACCCTCTAAGTAAGGTTAAATTAATATGTTGAAGCCTAATTTAAAATCAGATTTTGATAAGTAAAGGATACACTTTTCTTTAAAATGTCAAATATTTCATGTGAAATGTTATTAAAATAAAATGTTTAATATAAGTTATTTACTCAGTATAAGTTCGAGGTCCATATTTGTCACATGTAAAATTTGTACATGGCTTTTTCTAGCAAGCAAATAATAAATAGTTAAAATTATATTCTCGAAGACACATATTAACACATACACAAGTTAAACAACTTTTGATTGTATTCTGTTTTAGATTTTTAGTTTATTTGAATGAGAAAAGAATTCACTCCAAGAAATTCATAATCTATGTTGATCTTAATTAAAATAGTTTTATGCAAAACTTTGTAGTAATTTGAGAGAAATTTGTTAAATAAAATTCAATTTTAGCTTTCTAAATTTCCTATTCTTTAATAATTTCGTTTTTGTAACATTTTAGCATTTTTTACTATGTATCAACTTATGTAACCTTTATTTTATTTAATTAATTTAAATCTGTATATTTAATATTGAAGTATTAAAATAACAATTAATTGTCTAATTTTTTCAGTGATGTTTAACATGACAAACACCTAATCAGTATAAATTATATATATATATATATATATATATATATATATATATATATATATATATATATATATATATATATATTATATATATATATATATATATATATATATATATATATATATATATATATATATATATATATTATTTATTTATTTATAAATTGTTTATGAATTGAAAGAATGCATGCCTTGTAGTTTGAAACACCACATTCTACCAAACAATGGATCAATCTAATCTGACAAGGGCTTTTTTCACATTGTTATCTGTCTTCAAGCATTCTTTAGAAAATATATTACTACGACAAAAATTAAATACTTTATATTATTCAAATTTTAGAAGGTAAACAAAATATACGCATTTTGTGGATAATATATCTTAAATATTACTGTTTCATACAATATTCAAAGTAATGCAGCTTAATGTTAACAAAAGAGATTTCAAAAATAAAAATTATTAATATGTTGATTTAGTCCTTTATATTGGTTTTCCTCATGATGTTATTCAAAGATATTGCTTACGAGGAGTTTTATTTCTTATAAGGTACAAGGAAGTGTGATCCAACTTTAATTTAATTACTAAAAAAAATATGGTTTTGTATTGCACTTAAAAATGCATTGCATCCGTAATTTAAAAAGCCATCAAGTAAAAGTTGCTTAAAAATTAAGATTCCGTTTGACCAATTAACAGTGAACGTTTCAATACATTGATTATTTATGTATCAGGGAATAGCGTTTCATACAAAAATTGCATAATAATGGCAACAAATATGAGAATTTAGGAAAATATTATTTGATAAGTTTGACTGATTTTATAATCGAGTGCATTTACTTTCTATTCGTTTAAGCTATTTTATTTTAGAAATCTAAGTGCCTAAAATATTGTGAGACAACGGAAATTTTTGTTGCAATATAAACTTTCTATTAATAATATTTTATTCTATAATTTGATAACAAATAAGTTTATTATTTACAAAAACTTAAAATATTTCTTTAAAGTGAAAATATTGTAAAGGAAAATCTTTTAATTAATGATGTGAACAAGTTTTGAATGATATAATTCATGCAGACACAGAGATAATTAAATTTAGCAATAACGTTATAAGATACATTAGTATATGGTTGTAGAAGTAGTTATACCATGTCTCACTAATTTTTGCATTTTTTATTTATATGGTTCTTATTTATTTTACTTTTGTATGAAGATTTTGAATCAATTTTTTTTGTGTGTGGGAAATTGAACAACACATTTTAATTGGTTATAATAAATGTTAGCGTTTAAAAATTACTTAAAATATTTTCATGTAAAATTGTAATTAAATATTTATTAAATAGTTAATTAATTAAAAATTTCCAAGTTACAGTTTTTCAAATTACTTTAAACATCTTAAAAATATCAGTATTTTAAAAGAGAAAGTAACATACCAACGATTGAGTAAGATTGAAAAATTAAATTAACTATTTTTTGTCTCCATGTTTAGTTGTGTATTTTTCCTTTATGTTATATTCTTTGCATTTTTATTATATTCTGTACCTTTATTTAATATTTTTTGATAAACTGTTATTTATTTTAATTTTGAAACAGTTTCCTCAATATTGAACTAAATCATTTAAAAATAAAAATTGAATTTGTGTTTAATATAATTGATAAAAAATAATTAGTCTTCAATAAAATTAACTTTCTTACTAATTGATTTTATATATGTTTATTGTTAATTTAATTGGACCACCACCAATCGAGATCCTCCATACCCTCCGGACCTCAGAACTGGCAAACATCGTCACCTGGACTTTTGGAGGAATATAAAATTCATTTGTACTTTGCACCTTTATGGACACGACAACAACAACATTAATTTAATTCCATTAACATTATAAACTATTATAACTCTCATATAATTCAATATGTTTAATAATCTAAATGTCAGAACTTATAAAAATAAAAATGTATGCTTCAACACTGATTGAAAAAAAATATAATTAAGATGAACAGGAAAACTCCTTTATTTTCAGCTTTTAAACATTAATTTAATATCACTATACCGAAAAATGTAGCGTATACAATTTTCTTTTTCTTTCTTTCTTTCTCTTTATTTGTTTTTTATTACAAATTTTAATGTGAAATATATAAAGATTTATCATTTCATTCTATTATAGTGTATAAAATCTATAATATAAATACATATTATACTCAATTGATCTGGTTTAGCATTATGTAGAAAGTTCAAATAAATCTTATAAGTATTATACTTATTGGGAATAATGATGAAACACATAATACGAGATCATGACATCAAATACTTTGACCATACTATTGGGATAAAATATATATCCCACTTTCAGAAGTGCAAAGGTGACTCACAAAGTTCACTTCTATGTGTGATTGATCGATTGAAGCGAAGTAGAATGAATTGGTTTCATGGAGTGAGAAAGGCAAAGGTCTCATACCAATTCGGGTTGAGGGCTCATTTAAACTCATTAACAAGTTCTGACTGAAGCTTAGGAAATGGCTGAGAATGTTAGAAGCTTCTTTCCATGAATATATTTAGTGAAAAGTCCACCATGTGAATTTCTGATCATGCATATTATTCAAAACATACATCATGAATATTGGGGATGTTACTGCCGTTCCATAACTTTTAACTAAGTTAATCACGTAAACTATAGAATGTGGATGATGCCTTGTTTCGGATTTTCTATTAAACAGTAAGGGAAAAGTAATTATGTATAGATTAGTATATCTTTATTGTCAAGTTTTCCTTTTATTTGATTAATATATATATTAAGTTATTTTGTAAGTTTTTGAAACAACAAATAAATTGTATTTCTGATATCTGCAGGTGAATCATTTTGCATTGAGTTACTTTGTAAGTTTTTTTTAAATATTAATTTGTATTTATGATATCTACAGGTGAGTCATTTTGCATTAAATTATTTTCAAGTATTTTAAAGTAGCAATTTGTATCTGTGATATCTGCAGGTGAATCATTTTGTTAGAATCATTACCGCACACAGAAGAAAATATGACTCTTAAAATCTACATGAAGGTTTCCCAATTTTTAAATAAATATTTAGCTTTTGTTTCATAAACCTTTAGATAAAATCATTTGTATTTTGAAAAGAATGAGTAATAACGGAAATAAGGAAATGACATTTGAAAGATATTTGGTTGGTAAAGATGTATGATAATGCTAAGAAATAAATAATGTCCAAAATAAGCTTTTCATGTGTTAAAATTACGTGATAAATAGATAACTATAGTTTTGATTATGATGCCTATTTATAAATATAGACATCATATTCAAAATTATAGGTATCAATTTTAATCATGGATATGAAGTAATATAAATGAAATGTTATAATTAATTAAACCTTTCTTACAAAATAATAATAATAATAATTTTGAGAAAGTAATGTAAGTTCAAACATTTTTTAATTATAAAGTTCAAAAGCACAAAATGTCCTATAATTAATCTTGCTAATTATTCTCCATGGTAATTTCAATTCCTACAAAGTTTTTCTTTAAATATTCCATATTAATGTAACTTTGCCTTAAGAATTTATAATATAAGAATTTTAGGTGGATATGTAAGGAGCTTCATTGTTTTCTTTTTATTTTATATTCCATGAATCCATGTCAAAAATTAAAGAAGTAAAAAATGTAAATTGTGTTAGGAAGAGAGGCTTAACTATTATATACTTTTCCTAAGCAAAAATATTGATCATTTGTAAAATAGAAATATTTTAGTGACCTTTATTTTATAAGGAAATACTATTTCGTTTATCCCAAGAAAGATTGCCAGTAGCATATAACATATATTTCAAGTTAAAGAAGACAACGCATTTTACGAAAACGATATAATAACGTTATATGGATACTGGCTCACATTTTTATATGAATATTAGCTCCACTCATCGTATCAGAAGGAAAAAAATTTATATTGTGTTGATATTAAATTAGGAATAAAATACTCTGCTTAGATCTTGATTTACAGTATATTCAAGGTTGTGGCAAGGTAATCGTTAAAGATTACAAGTTAATTGACGCAATGGTGTAGTATTTAATTTCTAACGGCAAGGCAATACAAAAGAAAGTTAAAAATACAGCAAGTAAGACACAGAAAAAAGAAACTACAGATGTTAAAGCACAAAAATTGACAGAATTCAATGTTTGAAAAATTATCTAGCCCTTCAATACAACGACATCTCATAGCCATCATGAAGAGCAAAACAATAATCAAGGTAGGCTAAGTTCATTGATTCAACCTCATTACGTGAAGGCAGTTTTGTTGGTCAAAAATCTCTAAACGATGTAAGCGTTTTAACAGACAGTCTTGACTCATCTAGACATGAAATTGGGTGTCAGAGTAATGGAGTATTCATTATTGTATTTAACATGGAAGAAGCGATGAATTTGATATGAGGTGATGAGTAAAATTATATCTGTGTTTATGTTGAGTTCTATGAGTTTGTATAGTAGGCCTTCGTGCCATACTCTATCAAAAGCTTTTGCTACGTCAAGCATGACCATAGCTGTATACACATTGCGATGAATATTTTGACCTATAATCTCAGTAATTCTTATGAGTTGTTTAACAGTTGCTAAGTTGTTTCTAAAGCCATATTGTTGTTTCGGAATTAGGTGAAGATAACATTTAATTCTATTATAAATTATTTTTTCAAATATTTTTCCTAAAACTGGAAGCAGGCTGATAGGTCTGTAGTTTTCAGGTTATCTGGGATATTTTCCAGGCTTTGGGAAAAGAATTATGGTAGCAGTTTTCCAGATTGTAGGAAAATATATTTTAAGGCAGTTATTATAAATATTAATGAGTTTGCGAAAGTCCAATGGTAAATATTTGATCATATTGTTGGTAATATTATCTTCTCCTGGGGCTTTTTTGGTCTTTAGATTTTTAATAATTTTAATTATTTCATTACCATCCGTTGGTGTAATGGTATTATGAGGAATATTAGCTTGCATATAGTTTTGAATAAATGAATTAATACCATTGGTGAAGAACTCATCTGTGACATTGTAGAAATATGGTATTTGCAAAGATGTTCAGTTTTTCATAGTTTGTATAAACTGGTCCATTTTGGCCATTAATGCAATGATTAGTTATTGTTTTTCTTCTTAATTGTTTTGCAAATTTCCATATAGAGTTGTTTTCTGTGCTAAGGCTTTCTATTTTATCTTGCCATTGCTTAGTCCTATAGTCTGTGCAGAGTTTTTTAATTTTCTTATTAAGTTTGTTGACTGTAGTTTTGAGTCGTGGGTTCAAAGTTTTATGAAATTGTTTCCTGATGCGATTTCTTTCTTTTATGATTTCTCTTATGCTATTTGGTAATTTTAAGTAATTTTCGTGGTATTTAATTTTATGGGTTGCTATTTCTTTTGCATGATTGATATTTTCATTGAATAAGTTTATATCATTATTTATTTTATTTTTAATTTCTTGATTATTATTATTGATTATTATATTGGGTTGATTATTGTTGATTAATGATTGATTTTCTTTGTTCACTTGATCTTGAAGAATGTTATAATAGAGTTGCCAGTTGGTTCTGAATAAAAATTTATTTGTAATATTTTTCTTTATTCCCAGGCATCCAAGAACTGGAAAGTGATCAGAAGAGAGATCATAGATAGTCTGTGCTGATAGTGGGTAGCTGGTATTTGTAAGAAAAATGTCCAAGATGTCTCCTTGGTGTGTATAGTGGAAGTGCGTAGGTTCGATTGGAGCAATTATTTTTAAATTATAATTTTGTGCTATTTCTAATAATTTAATTCCATTTTTATTAGTAGTGTTGCATCCCCAGGTGATGTTCTGGCTGTTAAAGTCACCTCCAGCAATTGTAGGAATATTAGCAGGTAGAATGTTCATAATTTCTTGGTCTTGTAAATTATGCTTAGGTCTGTTGTAATAGCTAGTAATTTTGAATTTTAGATTAATTCCCAGATTGATGATAGCTGATGTTTCTTCAAAACCATCTCCTATTTTGCTACTATACAGTGTGGAATTAAAAGATCTTTTGATAATAATTGCGGTTCCTCCACCTGCATGATGTGCCCCGTCAGTACGATATACGTTGTAGTTTGGTACATTAAGACTCATATTTGGTCTTAAGTGGGTTTCTGTGATTATGGTAATGTCTATATTATGTTTATCTAGAAAATTCATGAATTCAGTAATTTTAGGGTTCAGGCTACGTGCGTTCCAATTCACAATTTGAATAGGTGAGAAATTTAAGCTTTTAATTGTCATTGTTGGTTGAGGTTGCTGTCTGTTGTGCAGCCATTGCTGCATTGAATTGTTTGAGCTGATTAATAAGATCTGTTATTCCTGAGTTTTTGATATAAGAGATTAGATTTTGTAATTCAGAAAAATATTTTTTGCTTCATTTATAGTTTCTTTGTTTTTACTAATGGTTTCATTCTTGTGGACTAATGCATTTGCATAAGATAGGTGTGGATTAGTGCTTGGAATAATCTTGCTTTTGATGGCCTCGACTTTGTTATTGTTGAGGTAGTTTGATTTTGGAAATTTATTACAGCCCCTATAGCTGGAAGGATGAGCTTCTCCACAGTTTGCACATTTAGCTGGAGTGGACATGTCTTTTTTGCATTCTGAGTGGTGATGAACATCAGCACATTTCAAACATTTAACTGCGTGATGGCAGGAAGTTTGGGCGTGGTGTGGACCCCTGGCATCTGAAGCACTGTGTTACTTCTTTACGGCCTTTGTAAGATTCAATTTTTACCACTAGGTTAAAAAGTTTTGAGATATTATAGAATTTTTTCAAATTTTTTAATGTTTAATATTAAGTATTTTCAGTAAATCTTACTACTGGTAAATTTGTAAAATTTAGTAACATAAACACGGAAAAATTTTTGCTCCTTATTATTTTATAAATTCTGATTTCCTTTTGCTAAAATATTGATTACTTCAAAATAATGTAACTTAATAGACATTTCATTATCATTCCTCAAATTTTATCAATTATAATAGAGAAACAATTAGTTACAAAGTAAACATATAAATATAAATTTTTCTACATCAATTAATGTTAAAATTAAAGGTTTTTCTATTTTTTATTTAATTTAATTTGTTTAAATAACACAATAATTAATAAATTCACCATTGATTGAACATTTTGTTTAAAAAAATAAGACATAATTCTTACAAACATGTTTCTTAATTAAAATAAATGTATATTCTTAAGACTCAGAAGCAACACTATTCTAAAACTGCAAAAAACAATGTCAGAGTACAATTAAAAGCTAATTAAAATTATTACTTATAATGATAATAAATATGTATCGCACCAGAAATTAATTTTCAACTTGTTTTGATTAATTTTTAAAGTTTTTTTTCCCTTTATTGCATAAAACCATCGATTACGCGTACTTTGTTAATGGAAATTAAATTTAACCGATAAAGATAATCTATTAAGATTTTCTGATTAAATATTTTCTTTCTGGAATAAGAGCAACAATAAGCGCTATTGTAAAAAATTTTAAATAGAGATGTATAACTAGTTGATAAAAAATCCATATTTTTATAATCTGACTTTTTTTAGCTTATCTATTTTTTTAAAGAAATATTCTTTCATTTAATAGAATAAAATATAAGAACATATTAGAAGTGCATTGGTATGATTCCCATTTGAACGTAGCAGCTATTTTCCCACATTACTGATCAGTTCTAACTTTTTTATGAGTTAAGAAAGAAAAAGAGGAGTACAAAACAACTTAATCCTTTGCTAATTATATTATTCATAAAAGAAATTTAATTAAAATTTCTTAAATTATCATTTCATACATCAAAGTTTAAATATGTTTGAATCATTTTGAATTTAGATGCAAAGATATCTAACCAAGTTTTTTTGTATGCGTTATCGATTAAATTTCTTTAGATATGATTTGTTTTAATTTATCAATGCTTGGAAAAATTTACTGAAAAAGCCTGCATTTATGATAATTCCGAAAAGAATTAATGGACTTCTGTCAGTTGTGTTAGGTGACCAGAATCCTATTGAAATTAAACAGCTAATAAAAGTCCCTAAAAAAGAAATTTTTATAACCGTACATAGATTCAAGTTTGCTTGCATTTTTGCTAAATAAGTATATATAAGTATCTATAATTTAAAAAATTCCATTTCAATAAAAATCAAAATCGTATAATTAGATATTATTTGTCTTGTGTTGAAATTTTCATCGAATAAAATTTGAAAGACAATGGAGGAAAGATTTTATTTAAATATAAAAAATAATTTTGATATAAACAGAGCCTTTTTTTACTTACATTTAAGAAAAATGAATCAAATTTCCATAATAATCTTTAATAAAACATTCCTTAAATGTTCAAATGACAGTAACTTTTAAATAAAAGAACATTTAAAAGACAGAATTTATTTAAAGTATTCTGTGGCAATAATTAATGCATAAGTAATTTTAATTACAAATTATTTTACAATGAAATGTTTCATAAATGCATATTTGAATTGATAATTTTTTTCTGAAATTTATATACGTGCAGAAATTTTCTGTTTTATAATTTAAATAATTAATTGATCACTTTGAGAAATTGTTAAAGTTATAATCTCTAAGCATTCACGACCACTTAAGAAGAACCAGGCAATAAATTTTGCTTGAGCACTTTTCTATTTTCTAAAACAACAGACACACATTCCTGTATCAAATTTTTAAAGAATGTGATAAATGGTTTAAAAGAAAAATGTCTCTCAACTCTCTTGAGTATAATGTTCTTTTTTATTCTTTTACTTCTTTTCAGCACCTCAGTTGAAGATAGATGCATTTTACAAGAAAAAAATTTACGAAAAATATTTCGATTTTCGCGTCACGTTTTTAAACACTATCCTGACATAAAAAAAAGTATTTAAACATTTTACAAGTTAATATGTATGTGTGTGTATGTTTAAACGTATATTTACGAACACGCACACACACACACACACACACACACATATATATATATATATATATATATATATATATATATATATATATATATATATATATATATATATATATATATTCCTATTATCCCATTAAATGCTTAAATTTCTTGGATTTCCTTCATTTCCTTCAATCTTAATTAAGCCGAAAATTGTGCAGCATTAAAAGGAATTACACCTTCATTAAATCCATCCCTCTTATTAAGAGGTGCTAAAAACTTGTTAAGTATGCAAAAACGCAACGTACCTGTATCGATTTAAAGATTATTTGAGGCATTTAACCTCTCACTACTTTCATAAAAATATGAAAAGTTTGTAAAAGAGTATTTGTAAAATCAGAAAATGAAAAATGTAAAATACAGATTAGTAAAAATTAATTCGGTAATAGAAATTATTTGAAGCCGAAAACTGTGTTACATATTTAATTCGTAAGTCTAAATTTCTGTTTTATGTTTATATATGTCTATAATTACATACTTGTGCATAATATACAGTTCTTGTTTTTGCAATTTAAGTATTGTTGTTTTTATAACTTTCTGTTTTAACATTTAATATGATAAAACGTATGTAAGAAAGAAATAATTTCACACTTATACTTGTTTTATACTAAAAATATATACTTATACTAATAATCAAAAATATTCTGTAAAAATTTAGTAAATCCATTTGAAACATATACTTATTAATTGTTTGTTGTTAGCGCAGTCTTAATTTCTGAAAAAAGTGTTGCATGATTGCATGAACATCATTTTTTATACTTTCATGTGAAATATATAATTTAATATATGTATACATTGAAATAGTTTAAGAATTGGATTAATTTTGAAATTAAACATCATTCTCCTACATATCTATAAAGCTGTTAGGTAATATGTTTTTATAATAGATTTTAACTTTAGAATATTGTTGTAGAATACCACTGAAAGAGATAGTTTCTTTGTAAAAGCTTTGTTAGACGAATTTTCAAATGTTTTATAAGTGAACCATGTGGAACCGCCCTTCTTATCTTGATTTTGAAATTATTTTAAATTATATACACACCTTAAAAATATGAAAATTTAATTAAATATTTAGATATAGTTATATCAATTGTATCACGACAGCTAAAATAAAAATTCTGAAAATTCAAATTATCCTTAAAATTTATAATTCGCCGAACTTCTTCCTGGGTTTCTAGGTAAACAATATGAAATTTATAAAAGAAGTTAAATAATTTTATTAAATTAATTTCGATAAAAATAATTATGCTATGAGAATTATGTTATTCTTCATGTTTTTCGAATGAAAGTAAGTTTAGGTAGAGACCTTAAGTAGATGCGAGATTTTTAATATTTCCCTTGAAAATTCATTCAGAGCCATCACAGGACGAATTCGGATATAGTAATTCTTCTTTAATTCTTAAAAAGACTTGAAGTTGAAGCATATATATATATATATATATATATATATATATATATATATATATATATATATATATATATATAAATGTGGTTTAAAATTATTTGTTCCGCTTAAAATAACAGTTTATTTTGTTAAAAAGATAATTTTGCGCGTTAATTAGCATTTTAAAATATTTGTTTATTTTATTTTCCCATTACGTTTATTTATAGACATTTTTACGTAAGAGTATAACATGTGGTTTTGGATTTAATAAATTTCATTTTTCAAAGACAGCATTTATGCAAATAGGGAATATTTGAATATGTTTTATTCACCCAAAATTGTACTTAGATTTTCATTTTTTTAATCTAGTGATATTTTTGAGGAAATAAAAATAAATTCCTAATGAAAGGAATAAAATATTTATATATTTTCGAATACAAATAGTTGAGACTATGTGCTGCAAATTTTAGGTAAAACGTTAGTATACTGTGGTAATATTTTAAGTTTTTTTGATGTAGGACAAAAAAAAATTAATAGAAATTTAGCTTGTTTATTCACTATATTACCGTATATCTTTCAGTATTGTTTCTTCCTTTTAGCAAAAGATTAGATACACAAGGATTTCAATGGATATTTGTAGACAATTAAGAAAATGTTAGAGTTAATTAAATTACGCTCATGCCCATAAATTTAGTATAAATCAAAATATCACAAAAATATCAGTGTGTAAAATTAAAATATGCAATCATATCAGTATAAAGACTGGTATTTTGCAGTAAACGTAAATAAATAGATGGAAATCATGGTCCGAATTATTTTAATCAATTTTTCTCGCAATGTATACCTTAGCTACAAGGCAAACCATACAATCATTAGGAGAACAATTATGGAATTGCTGGTAAGTTTAACAAGTAATGTGTTTTAAGATTGTTCTCTTGGATTGGTAGCATACTTGGCTCCAAGGGCGATCTGATTATTCAAATCGGAATTATAATTAGTTATTATTTTCAAAACTTTATTCTGGGACAAAGTATACTTTTGCTTATTGATGTAATCCATAATTTGTTTTTATGGATAATAACGTTACTCTTTACCCAGAAAATATTGTCAACGGTTCTCTTAACTCAGATGATTTTACAAGCATCGAATGACCAATGTTTTCCTGACTTACATCCAGTAAATCAGGAGTGAACATTGATCATCAGTAAGGAACATGCTAAACTTCGAATATCTCTTTAGCCATCTTTTAAGTATGTACCAAAACTATTTAAAATATTGCTTGTGTGCTTACTTGAGTAATTTTTTTCAAGGTCTGCTTGATGGACTTTCCTTGGTCTAGTGTCCGATAAAGTCCCGAGCTCTATCTAAACCTTTGTCAAACAATGAGAGATATATGATGCACTTCTGCGTACTGGACGCGTGCCTATTGAGGTGGAATCGTTCTAGTTTTCTGATTTTTCTCATATCCGACATGAAAATGTGGCCCACTATTTAGGGAAAGTTTTCGCAGGATATTTACGTATTAGATGCTAAAATGATTTAAAAACGACTCGATATTATAAAACTAAGCATTCATAGGCGTTGTTGTACATTTTAACGTATGGAGATATAAAAATGTATAAAAATAAAATCATTCATATAATATTAAGATTTTGATAAGGAGATATTTTTATTATTGCTTCAAGAAAAGAAAATCAAAGTTTTCTGAAATAATATATTTGATGCAAACATTTCTTGTAATTTATGCTTTGTATAATATTATTTATTTTATAAATGCCATGTACAACTAGCTCTTACGCCAACAGTTCAAGAGCATAAGCTGAGTCAAGGTCACGAAGAGAACAGCAAGGGGTATCAGCAGCACCAATACAAAAAAGTGACATTTCAATCTGTCATATCCCTTTATAAGTTTAGAAAGTGCTACACTTGAGATTCAAGAACTAATCACTAGAATTATTCACAATTTTTGCTCTTTGATGGATAGCTAGCTTTCGATTTAAAAAATGGTTGAAAAACAATTTTTTAATAAATAAGCTTTATGAATAGGCCAACTTAATTTAATTTCTAAATATTAGGTTGGAACCACTGACATTATAATTTTTATGGTTATGCTTGTCAATAAAAGATGCATTTTTTTAAAACAAAATGGTCTTTCAAAAACAAAATGGTCTTTCAAATCTGGGAAGAGTAGTGATAATATATATATAAAATCTTAAAACCATTAACAAAACGTAATTTCTTCATTTTAAACATGGTTTCTTGCGTGAACGTTGACAAGTTTTTGGTTCTAAATATCCATTATTTTTATAAGAGTACTTTCTTTAGAGTCATTTGATTTCTTTTTAAATTAAAACTTGAACAACTTAACTTTAATTTGAAATAAAGTGTTCTAATTTTTAATATGTAAGAAAAGTCATGTATACTACCTAAACAATATATGAGCATATTTTTTTACCTTCTTTATTAAAATAACTCAATAGTTTAACACCAGACAGGCAAACATTTTTCAATACAAAAGCTTATAAGAATATAATATGTTAATAAAGTACGTAGTTGAACATTTTTCATTTACTATTTTATTTAATTTTGCGAACTATCTGAAATAAT
Organism: Latrodectus hesperus; assembly: GCA_037975125.1. NCBI lineage: Eukaryota > Metazoa > Arthropoda > Arachnida > Araneae > Theridiidae > Latrodectus > Latrodectus hesperus. The sequence continues at coordinate 34,333,446 of CM075856.1, read as the reverse complement.
TAATAAAAATAGAATCTGGCTACAGATAATATTTTTTAAATATTTGTAATAATAATACAGTGGAATATACGTTATTTTAAATATCTTGTTTTACATTCACATTTTCTGGGAATTTTAATTTAAAGTTTGAATTCTAATAAAATATCATTATATGCAACATAGAAAAATTCTAAAAGGACTACGTCATGTTATGTGATTCAATTATTATATTAATAATAATTTTATGTTATTCAGAGTGTTCATTTTCAAAGAGATGTGATTGTTACTAAAATTTGTAGAATATTTATGTTGGAAAATATTTGTTTTCATGCATTTAATCAGATTATATCAATCAAATGATAAATTATTTTACCGATTAAATAAAATTTTTTGAAAATACACTAATAAGTTAATATTTCTTTATTAAATCATTATGTACACAGTTTGGCAAATTTTATCAAGAAAACAAATATATTTTTAACATAAAAAATATCTTAAATATAATGTGTTTAGTAACAGAAAAATGACTTTGAAATCATATGAATACAGCAATACACCCAGCATAAAATTACGCACTTTATGAAGAATCTTTTAAGAACAATGTATCTGAATTTATTTATAGGTCATCTTTGTATTTTTGACGAACATTTCGACGTGTTCCGGATGTTATTAAAGATTTATTTTTGTACAATCGATCGATCATCTCCTTTCTCTCCCTGATAAATAGGAAAAGTTTTGAAAGAAGCTTAAAAATTACTTCATGCATTGATCTCTTAAGAATATTCATTTATAGCTTAAATTCAGTTTTAAAGAGTGTCGATGAACTTAGTTTCGTACAAAAGTACCACATGGTATTAAAGTAATTGATTCATAAATATTTTCATTTTTGATTTATTTTCGTTCTTTGATTTTAAACATCATCTTTATTAAGTACTATAGCCTAATTTGAAAAATTATACGAATTGAATCACAAGCATTTATTAAATAAGAATTCAAATATACATGCAAATTTTAGATTAAAATAGAATGTATCATTAAGCATTTAATGTAGTATAAAATGAATAAATAAATTAAAATTACGATAAAATTATGACAAAATAACAATACTTTATTCATTTTATGTATCAATATGAATTTAATATATTGTTCAAACTAAAAAATGAAATTTGGACACTGGATATACAACAGCTTAAAATAATTGGATAAATAGCATTGATTTTTAACCATCCAAGTTATCTGCATAAACTGAATATTTTTCAAACAATTAAGTCTAAAAATTCACATAAATTCTAAAAAGCTATTATGACTATTTTGTTATAAAATCTGTAGTAAAATGTGGTTTTTTTTTAAAAATATTCTTTAATAATAATTCATGTATAATAGATATTACCAAATCTCCTTTGCAGAAAGAAGTAAATGGGTTTGTATATATAATACTTGAAAAAATTTCAATTGGAAAATAAGAACTGATATTTAGCGTTGCTGGAAAAATGTTATATTTTCTATTTATGAGCTTACCAATGGAATTTCTAAAAACTAGATCTATTTCAATAATTGTTTTAATTTGAAATACCATATCAATTATATATCTCTATGGCGCTTCAAACTAATAAATGCAATATTAATTAGTTTAAAACAACATAATAAATAAATATAGTAGTTAGTAAATCAAGTCAATTTAATTATTTTGACATAAGCATATCTGTAATGTATAACTTCCTTATAATAGATTATTTTAGAGAAAAGTTCAAAATGTATTAGAGAAAAATAAAACATTTTGAAGAAAACATGCAAGTACAGATATTTCCCTTTTCGATACATGACTGTAAGTAATTACTAATGATTTTCATTGTGTCATTTGTAGCAGTAAGAATAAAATCATATTCCTAATTATTGGTCATAGTGGATTTGAAACTGATTTAAAAGATAATAGTGATTAAATTAATGTTGATAGAATCTACTAACCAATTGTTTATGTTTAATAGAATTAGTTATCAGAATTATGAAATCAAACTCAGATTTTTATAATGAATAATTATCTTTGAAGATGAGAACTTTGATAGTACCCATAATGACACTTCATTAATATGTACAGAATAACGAGAATATTATATCCTTATATAAATACTCACAAACTTATCTCTATTGAAATGTGGCGTTATTATAGCATTTTGAACGGTAATTAGATACTACGGAAAATTATAATTTCATAGAAATTATGGACCCAAGGTGTATATAAATAAATTTTAAAATAAAATATCGAATGAATTATGTTGTTGTGGCTTGTCCTCCAAATGTCTGCGAAGTCATACAAGGTCCATCAAACCGCTTACTTAAGGAAATCGAGGACCAGAAGGGAGGGTCGTTATATATCCCCTCTGGAAAGTCTTAAACAGTCCAGGATGTGATTAGGAGAAGACCGTTCATTTTTACATTTAGATAGACCTCAAAGAATTTCCTGCCTTTGAACCCCGTGAGACCTCTAGTGTGGCCACTTGCTTGTCTGAAAATTACATTTCTAGAGGCTCTGTCACAATAGGCAAATGAAGAGCCAAGGTCTTTGCCCGCGTAACAGTGATGGCAAGGATGTTAACTCCACCCTTTGGAAATTTCAGAATTAATAATTGACTGATATTCAAAAAAGGTAAGTGTTGAAGAGGAAGAATTATCTTGGTAACAGCCTTTCTTGGCCAGTCTATCCACCTGCTTATTGTCGTATATGTCTACATGAGAAGGAGTCCATTGAAAATAAATTCAATGGGACTCCGAAATGAACTTGAGATTGAGAAGTATAGAACTGCTCTTTTGATCTCCAATTGCGATCCAGTAGTGGATGTGCTGAAAAGAGCTTCTACTGTTCGAAAGGATACATAGGTCCCCAAAATCACCTAGATTAAGAATCACCTTCTTCAAGACCTTGTTCAATTGCAATTAATTCACTTTTGAAGCCCGAGGATGAATCAGGGTCGGAGGGCTGATGTATAGTTTTTTCTCTCAGTTTCTAAACGTAGATGCCACTACCAGCGTGATCATCCAGTTTAACTCCATCCGAAAACATTTTTATAGCATTATCGGGGATCTTCTTAATTTATGTAATAACATTAACAGTAGTTAGTTATCTCATTGTAATTTTTCAAAAAACAAATTGTGTTAATTTAGAAGTAGCAGATAATAATGAATGCGAAGCAAAAAGATTCATTTCATTAAAAGTTATTATTACACCATGGAAGCATTATGAAACATGCGAATTAGCTCCAATGTAATCAGCAATATAAAAAAAATGTTTCAGAAAATTATGTCAGAATTTAAATTTAACCTAAAACTTTTGGAAAAAGTATAATAAATCTTCTTTATTTTGCTTGAATATTATTCTTTAAATTTTTTACTCCGTGTTTTGAAGTAATATATACTCTAATCAAATTGAATTTAATAATGAAAAATAAATATTTTTGTATATTTTATATATATTTATGTATGTATTTATGTACAAAATCTTGCTTGTTACAGAAAAATGTATTTAAACTATTAAAAAATCTAAATTGAGCTTTTGTTTTTAGCTTTAACCAGTATTCTTTAATAATTTAATAAATATTGCAATATAAAGTGTGATATTATTTTTCTATTATTTTCTATTTTCACGAATATATATTATTTGAGATTATTTAACAATAAATTCGTTTTCATAAAATTTAATATGAGTAAATTATTTATACCAAATAATAAATAGGAATACCAATTTCAGTATTAGCAAATTAGATGATTATTAAAAAAAAGTGATGTGAATAAAAACCTATTTCTATTTTAACTTGTATGGAAATATTCGTTCGCCGAAAGATAAATAAAAAATTTAATTTTATTATTCTACATAAATGAAACACTTTATTTTATCAAACAATATAATATTCTTTGTTTTATCATTTCTATATTTTCTCAACTTAACTGCAACTGTATAAAATCTGATCACGTGCCATAAAAAATGTGACCATCAACTATTTCTTTTTTTTATTATTTCCTTCAAGTATCTTTAAAAAATACTTCAGAAAAATTCGTGGTCATAAAGGATAGGCTGTATTTTGAAGTTATATTTTATAAAATGAAAAATAAAACACATTTTTTTCTTAACACAAACTTGAGATTTTCTACATTAGTTATTATGTTTTCTCTGTTCGATTTGAGTGCGTGATGTTTTTTCAGTAACGGCAATTTAAAAGTTCCCCACGTATTTCCCAGTATTGTACCTTTATACAATTTCTATGACTTTCTTTCCTTTCCGTATTCAGATAATATATCCTTCGTACCATATAACTGAAAAAAATTTATGATTCCCTGCAGTTTTAAAGTCCATAATCAGGTATACATTTTATTAAAATGCAATTCAAAACAAATATATGTGACTTGAACAAATTATAAGTTTCAGAACTTTCGATATTAGAAATTCGAAACATCTAATTTTGAAAACTTATAGCAAGGGATAATACCAATAATTTTTTTTTTTTGATTTTACATCAGGTGCATTGACAAGAGAGATGAGATGTATAATTTTGAAACAGGGAAAACATATAAAATTTAAATATTTTTAATCAATTTACTGATTTATTAAATTATATCTTATTTAAAAATATAAAATTTGTGGAAATTTAAATAATATTGGAAATAACTAAATTTACACATTTTATGAATATATAAATAAATTAATATATCTTACATTAAAAGTATTCAAAATATCAATAAGGTGTTGTGGTGAACTCGGTAATTTTAGAATTCCGAGGAAATCCAGATTCGTTTTTTTTAAATAATTGAATGACAGAGATATATTCAAAACAAAAATACAATAAAACTTAATAATTTATTTTAGTAACTTAATTACAAGAGAAATTTATACATTTACAATCAAAACATTCTTGATTAAATAATTGAGATTCTAACATTATTATTGGTTTTATGACAATTACACATTAATATATCATAACTGAGTGTGACCAGTTTGACGAGGAACGAGAGATCAGACTCACCCCTTTTAGAAGTAGCAGTGTGGTATCCCCAACGGTCAATGGCATTACCGGCTCAGGATCTCGCTTGGCTTGCTCCTTGCTCACGAGCTTTTCCTCTTTTCTCTGGTATCTTTCCTCAGACTTTATTGTCTCTTTTCTGTTCATCTATCGGTCGGACATCTGCATCTCCATTCTGAAAAGTTGAGACAGGGCTCCTTCTGGACACGGTAGTTATATTTTGTTTACAACTAGCATCGTTTTAGCTTCTTATTATACTCAATGAGGACCCAGTCTTCAATTGTGGATGCAATAAAAATACACACAGCTATTTTCTCAGAGTTTGGTTATGTCGTATATTTATATATACTTACATATAATCCCTCCTTAATTATGTAATATATATTTATTATTTTGAGCAGGAATCTTTTTGCATCAGATATAAAATATATCGAGGGAGCGAAACTATTTGATTATTTATTTATAAATGCGACACTAAATTAGTATTTATTCAATAATGTAAATAAAATTTATATTTGCTTTAATACAATTAATTTAGTCAAAGTAATTTACGCACATTAAATGACACAAAAAATATTTTGAAAATTCATTCTCTCTTGGGATAATTTGATAAGATATTAATTTTAATTATATATTATTAAGATGAAGATAAGAATAGATATTACAATTACTTTAAAAATTAGAGAAAATTAACTGTTTTAACCGTCAAAAATGATTATATTGATGAAATTAAAAATGATTGAACATAAAGTGCCTCAAAGTTTTTTAATGGTTTATATGTTGAATTTAATTAAAAATATTTTTCAAAACGATATAAATTCAAAAATTTGCTTAATGTGTTGTTAGCATTTATAGTATCTTAATTAGGAGAAATAATGTAATAAATTATTGACTTTCATTTGAGAATGTTACGTAAGCATACAGTTATTTATTAATTTGCTATATGCACATAAATATTAATGCGCACTTACATACGTAATATAAATTTCAAGTATTTTAGCTTTAATTGTGAAAATATTTTAATTAAAAATAAGACTTTGTTATGGATTATAATAAAGACTTTGTTATGGAAAATAAAACCAATATATTGTAATGGAATTGCAATTAGGATTTAAAGTATCATTAATCCTCATGATAAAATTAAATAAAGAAAAAATTGTTCATTCGATTACATTTTAAAGTAATTTGAAATCATAGCAGATATTAAGAAAAACAATTCTAAAATTTCTTGATTTGAGAATTTATTATACTTGAATATATTTCAGATCAATTGATAAGGGTGATTTTTAAATCAACAGAACTAGTTAAACGATATTGATGTAACTTGAAATCTAAACATAAATGAAACGTGTTTTTCATCTCTTTTTAATAGTAACAGTTAAAATAACCAATATTGTTTTCATATTTTACAATTCTAAGAGTAAGACACACATATGACAAATTTTACTTGTAAATCAAAATTTATCTGTCAAAAACATCTTGGCACATTTCTTTTTTATGTAATAAAATACTTTTGAATATTTTAAGAGTGTAGAAAAAAAGAGATTTGTTTTTCTAATTTCATTTTATCTTCTCATTCCCATCTCATGAAAAATATGAAGCAGTCTAATTATGTCTAGAACAATTTCGTAAAGTCTACAAAATAAACGTGCATATATCAGACTGATTAAAATCATTTGAAAGTGCAGAACTTGGCAAACATGTAAAGAGACTTAATTATATTTCTTAAAAATGTAACTCGTATCTTCCTTTTAAAAATCGTTGATTTTATTAATTACAGCATACATAAATTTGAAATTATAATAAAGTTATCTGCAGTGTAAAAGGTATTATTAGATATTCCTTAAAATAAAATTCCTAAATTTCTTAAGAGGTAAACTCAGAAAATTATCTAGCAAATGAAATAGATAGTTAATTTAAAACAAATACATCTCTAATGAATCTTCATTTGGAAAGACATTCGTAATTTCTATTCAACATATTTAAATGATTGAAATTGACTTTGTTTCTTAAAATAAAAAACTGTGAAAGCATTACTCAGAGAAATTCATGAATATTTAAAAATAAGGGAAAAGAGTAAGTAACAACTATCACAATTTGAATATCTACGCAATAGTGTTGGTTTGATGAAAAAAAAATCCATTGTTAATTTGACTTGGAAATGAAGAACTACGGAAACTGAAAGAAAGTGCTGTTCTCTATTTGTTTAAAATTGCATTTTGTCTCTAAAGATTTAGAAGATAAAGCATCAACTATTTAAATGAAACAATGCATACAATATTCATAAGGAAAATCATATTTCAGCTTTTAGATCTGGGGAAACATCTTTAAAAATAGTAAACATTTTCAGTGAATTAAAAACAGAAAATAAGAAGAAAATATATCTAATTTGAATTTTTTTCACTAGTTTTTAACTTTTTTTCAATTTTATTTTAATACATGTCTTTTTCAAAAGTATCCTTAATGATAAGGGCAAAAATGTTAATTTTAAAAACGCACTCATTATATGTTTCTTTTTATCCATAAGAGAAGAAAATTTTCTAGACATAAAATTATACTTCTTCTGAACTTTAAAAGAAATTTAACCTTATTCTGGATTTGCATGAATAGCTTTTCTTTTCTTACACTTTTAGAATTTAAATAAAATTTTTATAAGCAAAACCCAGCTCTTAGTTTTCATATTTCCGTTTCGCAAATTAAATAAGAGTATGTGGTTTGTTATATATATATTTTTGCTACGGCAGTGTAAAAGTTATAATACTTAGAAATTTAATGAATGTTTGAATTAGTTACTAGAAGAATATCCTGTACTGGTAAAAATAAGAATATCTTAATTGGACATTTTATTACCAAGATAAAATATACTAATATATCTATATTATGTTTTCAACAATGGATAAACAATCCGTTGGTAAATAAATAATCTATCAATTTATATATTAAAATGAATTTTTATAGTTAATTGAAAGTATTAATTATTTCTTTGCATTAATAGTAGAAATTGTATAAAGCAGAATTAAAAAAAAATATTAATCTATTTTTACTGAAAAATTTTTTGAAATAGTGAAATTAATTGTAAAATATATGAAAGCTACTGAAAAAATCTGGATGTAAGAAATTCCTTGAAATGAATGATGCATTTAATGTTTGGCTTAAACCATATTACAAAAATCTTATTCAAATTGATTAATTGTATAGTTTATTTCAATCTAAAAATTTCTATTTAAAAATTGAATTCACACGTGACAATCATTTTAATAAGTAGGAATAAGAGCAATTAACATTTGATCATAGAGAATATTAAATAGTTAAATACAGATTTATAATTTACTGTAGCAAAGACTGCGAATTATTACTCGAAGATATTGTCACAGAACGTTTATTATATCAACCCTTTACTATTTTCTTAAATATATCTGATAGGCACTTTCAAATTTTTGCAGATTACACTGTACCACAAAAGAAAACAAACCGTAAAATTTGGATAATCTGAAAACTAGATTTGCATGGTTAAATATTATTAAGAGTGTTGTGATAGAACATCATACACTTATTCAAGGGAACTTGAACTTTCCCGATAAATACAACAAGGACTTTTGCAAAATTTTTCATGGTTTTTAATCTTCAAATTTTATAAGAGATATGTTATTTTACTTACTTTTAAATATTAAGTTTAAATATTAAAATTTTTTACTTTACTCATAATTCATACACAGATTTAAAATATGATACACTTATCTATAACATTAATATATTTTCAGAGAAAACTTTTATTTTCAGCAGCTTCAAATAATGTGAAATAAGCGTTAAGCGTAATTACCTTAAAATTTTAAATTTAACGTTTGCTTTATAAAAATATAATTTTTGAAAAGAAATTTAAATTTAGAATGCATATACTAAAAATTAAAATTTTAAAACCTTAAACAAACAATTAAGTTAAAATTAAAATCTAAATTTATATTATTTACCAATTTTAAAATCATATCCTAATTCCACAAAATTTAATTTTCGATTTTCCTATTGAAATCATAATTTCAAGAATTTTGTTGCAAAAATGTCATATGAAATTAGGAAAATATTTCGAATTACTTGCATATTTATAGAGTTTAAAAATGTATAAAGGAAAATAAATATGTTGAGAAATATGATTTTTGCAATAGACATACACACACAGATTTCATTGTTGGTTTTTTGAGTGCGATAAAATTTCAATCTTTTATATTTTTCATTAAATAATTTTCTAACTGTTTAAAATAATCATAAAATTTTTCCTTAAGTAATTTCCAATTACTTTTTAAATTTCATGTTTCCCCATAAATGTATCGTTAGAAATTCACTTATTCTTAAAAAGAAAAGAAATAATCATCTAAAATATTTATACAATCCCCCAAATATTTTTATTCGAAAAGAATTAGCACTTTTTCTGACTTCTTTTTCTCCCCATGCTCTTCGTTTGAATCGAAAATGCAGTAATACGCTCCTTTAACTGTGTTTCTCTACCTATTCTGACTGGAATAGTGATATCCCAGTACGTAAAGGAATGGATGGCGCTGTCGGCGCCGTGCCTGGTGTACCCAAAAACCCTTCGTTTGGTTTCCCTCTTGTTATTATAACTTTGGTTTTAGAGTTCGGCATGGTCGCGACTCCTAAGAGTTCCGCGATCGGAAAAAGATCGCTCTCTGATGAGGAGTGAGGTTGTTCTGTGAGAGACGTTAAAGCGTTTCTTACCGGCCCGTCGTCACTTGTCCCAAACAAAGATGACGAAGTGGTATTGTCTATACACGTGCTTGACTATATTGTGTCTCTGTGTCTATTGTTTCGGAGTGAATTATTATGAGGAATTTCCATTCAGTAAGTACTTATAAAGTAACTTCCTCATGAAATTTTAAATATATTTTTAAGGACAATTAAATGTAAAGATTTCTCTCCATTTCAATTTAGCTAAAAAAAACTTCACAAACTATATTCGTAGTTATCATGAACTTATTGAAAATATTTTGAATTCCTAGGTCTTTAGAAACTGTCAATTCTTAAAGGCTTAGTGTAATACTTGAAACGAAACTTTTTTATATATTACTATAAAAATTACTTCTTTGGTAAAGTTAAGTATGCATGAAATTATAGTTATGCTGATAAGAATGGTACATGTTTACGTTCGACGAGTAAGATGTATTGTACTTACATTTTTTATATTTATGTTATTAACAAAATATCTGTCCACAAACACCAAAAAATGTTAAGAAAATGAATGAAGTAACATTCAATAAAAAAAGTTTAAATTCACCCCTGAAGTAACAAACAGCATCGAAATAAACTTCCTTTGAATCTATTATAACTTACTGCAATTTAGAGTTAAATACGGGTCTTTCCATTAATATATGTTTTAAATATCTCTATTTCATGACTAATAATAGTTAAAATGTCTTAAGTTAGAATACCATAATATATATCGAGCACATGGATATTTTACTTTAAATTAAAAATTAAGTATAAATCAGATATTAAAATACGATGCTCCGTTAATATAATTATATTTTTATGAATATAATTTATGAATTACTTTGTTTTATATCAAATCTGTAAATCTCTGACTTTTATGTAAAATAACAACTTTAAAACTACTTATATTATAATGTTAATCTTTCCATTAATACATTTATGAAATCTTTAATAAAATGTTTTGATGCAACATGAGTTTTTAAATTTAAACTTGGAAAGTATGGAATCTCGCAATCATATAATAGAGGATGATACATTTTTTATATTTCTTAAAAATCAACTAAAAAGAATGTTTTGATTTGATTTATTCTGCAACTATATTCTGTAAATTATTACAACAATATTTTCCATTTCTCTTAAATGATATCAAATATTTATTTAAAAATTTGCTGGGTATGTTATAATCTCTTGTAAATTTTTAGTCTTGCATTCCATTGTATCTTTTTAAGCAACTTCAAACAAAACTTTGTAAATTTTATAAAAATAAGAGGAAGTGTAAGTGCTATAGTTTTAAATTTGATTAGCACACCATTCTTCTCTTCACATACAAATTCATATAAATTTGACATTCATATTTAAGAGTTTTATATGTAATGCACTTGTTATCTGTGTAAAATGCGTGTGCGTTAGGAGTCTTAACATAAATTAAATTTCTAAACATGAAATAATTCTAAACGAATAAATACATGTAGTATATGTAAATTTCTTTACATAAAGTAAGGGTAAATGAGTCATGCGGGGAAATTTCTTAAATTTAAATATTTTCTTGCAATTTTAAATTGTTTTTAATCTGATAAATATTTGAACATTTAGTTATAAATAGTTAGTATTTACATTTCTTTAATTTTTTAACATCCATTACAGTTGATTATTTAAAAATATTGTTTATTATTAAACTATGGGTATGAAGACTGATAGATAAAGCAAATGATTAGAAAACAGTCATAAACCTCAAAATTATTCCTTATATCAAATATATTGCTTTACAACATTTCAAAATGTTTCGGCTGAAAAGTGCTTTGCATAAATTATAAAAATATTTTTTGCTAATAATTATTACAAATTTTATTTTACATTAATTTGATGTAATTATTAATATTTCCATTGATTTTCAAACAACATATAATTAATTATTTCAAATTATAAAAAATCACGAAATATGGGATGGATTCCACAATAGAATAAACCATAACATAATATTTTGGATGTAAATAACAATATAGCTCCAACAACTCCATTCCTGTTTATAATTAATTTCTGAATATTAAATTTACAATATTTTGAATAATAAAGAATCTGTTTTACTTAATTTTTAGATGGTCTAACTGCAATAAAAGACAAGTTATGCTAGTTTATGCAAATTTTTAACAAAAATTAAAACTAATTTTAAGCGTTTTATATGCATTTATAAAAATCTACAAATTTATTGAAAATGTTATGTTAAATTAATATTTTAAAATATAACACACAAGCTTTCTACATGAAATTACATACTGAATGAATTAAGGCTATTTAGTTTAGTACTTTTTGAAGTAGTTGTTAACTGTATCAATGGTAAAAATGTTAAACTTAACCAGTTATTTAAATTAATAGCGACATTTAATGTGCAATAAAAACGCTACTGTTATGTATAGAAGAAAATTCTAAAGTCTTGTTTATTCATGGTATACATATTACCATAAATAAATGACTCAAAATTTCATATAAGATCTTTTGTTTCCCCAATGTGTAACTTTAATATAATTTTATATTTTAATTCCTAAGTGTTGGTCTTTTAAAGTATATGCACTTCAAAACAACTGAAATACCTTACTTATATGAATACTTATTTTCAAATCAAATGAATTACTTTTCCCAGTAAGTAATTAAAAAATAAAATTATTAAAAATATTATTACTTGATGAAAAAAATTCTAAGTCACAAAAATAAATAACAATATTTTACTTTAATTTTACTAATTTCAATGCTAATAAATCACATATAATTTATTATAAATAAATATTTTGTTTAAAATTATTATAATTTTATTATCATAATTTATGCTAGGTTCATAATTATAAATTATCATAATCCTGGAGTAAATTGGTGAAATGAAATAATTTTATATTAAGTATTCGTTACGTTGTACCATTGTGTTGATATTCTGAAATTATTTGATTAATGATATTTTCAAAACAAACTTTTTGATTTAATAAGAGCTTTTGCAAATGATTCGTACTTATTTTGAAATTAATTTATAAAAATTCAATCCAGTAACTAATTTTAATTACCTGTGTTTTACATTCATAGAATTCGTTACTATGATAAATTATTTATATTTGCTTCATTAACTTCTTATTTTTTATACTATTATAATATATTTTCCAAAATGTCAATTTAGAAACATAAACTTTGCTAAATAAAAATTATGATTTGTTAACATTAAAGACATTTCACAGGTCAAAAATAAAAAAAATATATCTATTATTCATTCCAAAATATCTTCATATTTGGTTACACCATCTATATAATCAAATACAATTAAGTATGGAAATATAGATTTCCTCGAAACGATGTTTATTCACAGGTTACAAATGTTTTTATTTGAATTTCTAACCTTTTTATAAATATATATATATATATATATATATATATATATATATATATATATATATATATATATATATATATATATATATATATATATATATATATATATATGTGTGTGTGTGTGTGTGTGTGTGTGTGTGTGTGTGTGTGTGTGTGTGTGTGTAATGTGTAATTTTACTTAACGCCAGAGAAGATTTCATATAATTTTTAGATCAAGTATAAAATTATTAGAATACAAATGTACACTATAGAAATATGTGAGTAGACAGATGCAAACTAAGGTCAAATTGATTAAAACGTTATGTAACTAAGAATAAAATTCATGTTTTATTATGTTCTATCGTATGAAATAATCCTTCTATTTGTAATCACTTATAAAATAAGATCTAAACTAATGGAACTATTTTTCGCAGTATTAACTTTTAAAAAATCATGTGTAATTTAAAAATAATTTGTGTTAAAAATATAGTATTGAACTTAGAGTGTTCATTTGAAGAGTTCTCTAATTTTGTATGAGATGAATGTCCAAGAGATGTTTTTATTTATTTGTGACATCAGACTGAAATTTTATACAACAAAAACTAACGAAAAAATTTGCTTTAAGTTAAATGTTTTTACTTACATACTTGTATTCTTAAATTTCAATGAATTTTTACTTCCCAAAATTTATTCTAAAATTATATTTCTTATTTAAAACATTCTATTTTCATGTATGTATATGATAAAATTTTAAACTTTAACAAAATGATAATTACAAACTATTAAAGTTAATTTCGTAAGACTTAGGTAACTTAAAATTTAAAGAAATGTAAGCTGTATGTGGGGGGAATTGATTATTCTTTTTTTATTATTCATTTATTTAAAACAAACGTAAGGTTGATATTTTATATTAGTTTTGTTTTACGTTTGCTGTAGAAATTACATTTTGTTTATTAGGTTTGCTTTTGCTATAGATTAGACATAACTGTGCAATTCTGCTTCCTAAAATATTAGTTTTCAAATAGTTTGCATTAATTGTGTAAATTTTGTGATGTGTAATTTTAACGTATTGATTTTTAAATTTTCGTAGTTGTAATAAATTTTAATCTTGCCTGAAAAATCGTATCTAAAATCTCATACCTCAATTATTTTTTTTAATTTATTTTTATTTCTATGAAAGCAAATGTAAATTATAAGGTAAAAGTGCACATCTTTGAGATTTAATTTTGATTTTGTCTGTTAAAGTTATGAAAATAGTGTTTCGTTAATCTGTTAAGTAAAATATTTATCTAGAGAAAAAGCGAATATACGCGTTTACACATTAGACTTTAAAATGATATATATTTTAATATTCTTAATAAAATATTATCGATAAATTGATAAATACTTATTTCAGATATGAACTAAGCAGATATGAACTGTTTCAGACAAGAATTCAGATATGAACTTGAACAATATTACAAACATTCCATTATGTATTTATATTTATCACATTTTTATAAATGTAGGAATGTTAGATTATTTTATAGCAAATATACTACAGTCCTTCGATTGCAATAATTTAATTTAATTATTATCTCTTTTCTAATTACGAAGTATAGATAAAAATTTAATTCTAACAAATATGTTAAATGGTAATTAGCTTTCTTTAAATGAAAAATTAGTATTGGTTTATTAATTAAAGCCGACTTCCATGTATCTTAAATCTATTGAAATCTATGTCTATTTTTATGGAAGATTTAAATTTAAAAATGTATCATATAATTAATATATTAATCACGCAAAACCATTAAATGGTGTTATTTGAATGCTAATCCATAAAAATTAAAATCACATATTGAAAGTTTTTAAATATTCCGGTATGTATCTAATGATGTATTATTAAAATTTCAACATTTATTACGTTTCTAATTTTTTTTTAGGAAATGTTCCTCTAAACTTAGGAATTTTAAGTAATTCAATAAATTCTTATTGATATGTTTCTATTCTCATTTTACAATTTAGTAAACAATGAAAGAAGAAATATTTTTAACATTGTGTGTTATCATTATAAAACTCAGTAATAATGCCGAATATGAAGGTATTAAATGAATATTTTTGAATTTAAGATTCTTTTAATATCGCGAACTTAAATTACATTACGAAAAATACATCACTTATCTTTTTTTAAATTAAATCTCAAATTTTTAAGGTTCCCTATACTAAAAAATGCGCTGTTCAAATGTATCATTGAATTCTAGTTCAGCTGTACAATAATTTACTACACTACATCCTTTGTATGATCTTAGATTATAGTTAAAAATGATATTTACTCAAAACTTAGATATTTTATTTTATTCACTTCTAATATTAAGCATGTCCTTATCAATAGCCAGACATTCTAACAGTTCAACTTGTGAAAACTTAGTTAAATTTTCGAAGATTTTTCTGTTTTAAATGTTAAAAATATTCATATTATCCCACTTTAACCACAGTTTATACTATAAATTAAAATAACTAGGTTTAAATATTGAAATTTTGTTGTAATTGGATAAATATTTTAACAGGTGTTAACAAGCGAATAGTACTCACATACTCACACAGACAAAATCATATATCTTAAAGACAATTCGGAATGTAAAGAGACACATCTTTATTTTCTTAATATATTTTAACATATTTCCTTTAATATAAAACATTTTATAATGTTTTAATATACATACAATGTTCAGTTATTAATAAATAAAAATTTACTTACTTTAGACAAATTCAATGTTTTTGTTTAGATTATTTCACTCTAAATCACACTGCTCAATTTGACATCCATAGCAATTGATCTCAAAGGGATAATGCTCTTTGATCAGCAATCATGGTTTGCAGTCGAGCCGTAAATCATAATCACGACGCGCTTTTGTTTGCCAATTATGAAGAATTCTGTAGCCAGTGCGAGCTTAACTAATTTACGATCTACTCAGAAACGAGTTTGAGCTTTTGTCTGTACTTCCACTTTAATTTGATGTATGAGTAAAGAGGAGTTACTCCTGAATTTTACCCATTTCTAGGGTTTTAGGACAGCGAGATTTTGCGCTTAAAGTAATTTATTCCTTTGGACCTAGTCCAAGTAGTCTGTGTTCTCTTTGATGAAAGACCATATGCCTTGTCCTTGAAGTTTATTAGAAAGTTATGGTGGACTTCATAGAGATCAGAACAGATTCTTCATTTCATGTTTCGTATCATTAGAAAGATCCTGGAGATTAGGAGCAGTGTTCGCATTAGTAAGTAATTTATATTTGAAGTCATCATCTTATTTAAACTACCTCATTTAAGAACTCTAGGAGAAGAAGCTCCATGATTATGTACAGTGATTAAATGTGTAATTATTTACGGGTGTGCATTTCGTTTACTTAAGTACCGCATGTGTTGTAATTGTATATTTTCATTATATTTATATTAACTAAAATCAATATTGAATTTATTCACAAAAATCTTATTTTTCCCTTTGAAATTTCTTTATATATTATTAGGTTTTATTATAGTGAATTGTGTTATTCCCTTAAATACCTTTGTTTTTAATATATTATTCTGCATTCAATATTTTATCGGAACTAAGTAATTTCGTATTCTGAGTATATATTTTTAAGAAATTTTTTAGACCACATTACTTTAATCACAAACTTATAGATAATTAAATTATCAATAAATAAATTATATAAGAATATTATAATATTCGGGCGTAAATAGTACTTAAATATGATTAGATTTTTCTTCCACATGAAAATTATTAAATAAATTTTTATTAAATTTAAGGGTTAAATGAATTTTTGCCTACAAGCTGTAAAGTTTACAAATCTTGCTAACAGTTATATAATGAGTATGGGATGAATTTGAATATACACATCTAAGTTCAGAAGAAGTGACAAAACTTTCGAACAATCAATTTCATTATTAAACAATAGATTAAAAATAATATATTTATATCTCATGAAAGTACGGCTATGTGTTAAATAAATATTAAAAATTGTAATTTCAGCAAATGAAAAGAAATTTGTTGTCACTTTTTAAAAAGGTCATTAAATCCTACCCTCCTCTACAATTTACCATATTTATAATGTTTTCTTATAACTACACTACTGGTCATTAAAATTGCTACACCAAGAAGGAATGCAAATAACAGAACGATATTTATTGGACACATACATTATAATGGAAAATACATGTGATTAGATTTACAGGATATTAGGATGCATAGATCTTGAGAAATCAGTACCCAGAGCAGCCACTTCTGGCTGCAATAACAGCATTTATCCGCCTAGGCATGGAGTCAAACAGAGATTGTATGGCATGTACGGGGATCTCAGTCCATGAAGCTTCAACACTATGCCACAGTACAAGGACAGTAGTGGATGGTGAATGATGGCGTGCCAATCGCTTGGCAACCATTGACCACATGTTCTCAATTGGTGACAGATCAGGGGAGTGTGCTGGCCGGGGTAACAGTCGAACCTGTTCTGTATCAAAGAAGTTCAGAACAGTACGGGCAACATGAGGTCATGCATTATCCTGTTGAAACAAAGCATTAGGGAGGCATCGAAGAAAGGGCAGAGCCACGGGCCTTAACACATCGGAAATGTAACGGTTGCTGTTCAAAGTGCCGGCAATGCAAACAAGAGGTGATCGAGACGAGTATCCAATGGCACCCCATACCATCACTCCAGCAGATGGGCCAGTATGGCGATGGCCAATGCAAGCTGGCAATGCGTTTTCTCCACGATGCCTCTAAACACGGATGTGGCCATCATGGTCCTGTATACAGAACCAAGATTCATCTGTAAAGATGACGTGATGCCATTCCCGCGTCTAGGTTCGTCACTGATCACACCATTGAAGGCGCTCCTGTCTGTGACGCAGCGTCAATGGTAGCCGAAGTCATGGTCGCCGTTCAGATAATCCATGTTGCTGCAAACGTCGTCGAACTGTTCGAGCAGAAACTTGTTGCCTTGCAAATGACTCCATTTCTCGACTCAGGGTTCGTGACGTGGCTGTACGATCCATTGTGAGCGTGCGTATAAGATATCTGTCTTCTTTGCTGTTAGTGATGGGGGGTCGCTGAGATCCTGCATGACGTTCTGTATGATTGTCCTGAATCCATCGATTCCATATTCTGCTAACACTCATGGGGTCTCGACCGACGCAAGTAGTAATATTGCGGTACTATTATCCGCAATCCCGGTAGGCTATAATCCTTCCTCGATCAAAGTCAGACACGTGCTGATAGACATTTCTTCTTCTTACACGAGGTATTATAACAACTTTCTTTGCCGAAAACAACGTTGAAACGGAAATTGAGTTTGAGAAAACTGCTGTCAAATCTCTGGTTTGATACACATTATAGATGTCGCTACTGTCACCTGCTTTGTATGAATGCGCTGAAAATCTAATCATTTGCATATCACAGCAAGTTCTACCTGTCATGCAAATTTCACGTGTGTGGTGTGCCGCTTTCCTGGTGTAGCAATTTAAATGGCCAGTAGTGTACATAAACTATAATAGATAAAATAGTTCGATCAAATTAAATCAGAATTTCAGAGAAAACAAATTTTTTGAATCAAACAAACATGAGTTATTTTTAGAAAGTTTATTTCATAAATCATCCGTTCTATCATTGACCCTTCTATCATTTATTTTCAAAAATATTTTATTAATTCTAAATGAATAAGTGGTATAAGAAAAAAATTAAGTTATATTTTGATCAAACTATATCAGAATATTACAGAAACGAAGTTAAAATAAATTGCATGTTAGAAACCAGTAACATGAAATATATGAATAAAATCTTGATACATTAGTGATACATACATATTAGTAATATATTAATCTTACTAAGTAAGAAAAAATAGTTAAATTTTATTTTGTTTCATACCAGCCGATTGTTTTTAACTCCTAAGCTGTTGGTTCAGTATTGAATCCTGTATCGTGTATGGATTTTTTTCTTCCTGTGTTTCCCTGCCTCTTCTGCTGAAATGATAAGATACAGTAACCCATCCTATAAACGAATTTATGATAGAGTGATGTGAGTAATATTACTCACCTCCTTTACTGCAGGTTAATGATAAATAAGTGGCAGTTTCTGGCTTTGTTGTGGTGAAGGATTAGCCATCAAGTGTGTCCCCAGTTATGAAAAAAAAACAGATTTTATATAATTAATGAGAAATATAAAAATTGATATACATATTATAATTTTAAAAAATCAAAATAATACACTGTTGAAAACTTATTAGTTTAAAAAAATGGAAGTAAAATCTCACTTATGCTATTTGAACATTTTTGAAATTGCGACGTTTTAAAATAAATTTTTACTTGTAACTTTCAATTCGTTTGACACATTCGAAACAAAAATAAAATTTACTGAAATGTATTTTAATTACGTATTTTCGGAATAGGACAAAGTAACAGACAATCATTTTGAAATTTTGAATCAATATGCCAAAAAAAAAATATTTAATTTGAAAATATAATTTATCTATAAGTAAAACATTTTATACATCTGAACGTACATATTCCTCAGAATTTAATGTTACCAAAGATTTTATATCTGCAGAATTTGCATACCAAATAATTTAGCTACGCAATTTTTTATACAAATTACAAGAAATCTCTCCAGAATTAAAATTTTTTTGAATAACATCAGAATATAATTTCTATAAAAACTTTCATGAATAATATTGCAAGTACATTTATAAAAATGAGTGAAATATTGTTTACAAAGAAACATTATAATGAATAATGTATTGTTGCAAAAATAAGAGAACTATTCAAGTATTTTGAACTGTTTGCATCGAAATCAACAAAATGAAACTTATGAAAATACTTGAGTCTGTTATTTGAAAAAATAGAGCATTACTTATTTTCAAAAATATTTTTAATATACTAGAGTAAAAAAGTCAGAAAACAAAATGCTGCATATGACAAATTATTAATAATAATTTTAAAATATTAGAATTCCAGCACATTATTAGCTATATGAGTTTTAAGGCAAAAATACCATGGATGTTCACTAAAAATTATAGAATGAATATGAAAAACATTTTAATGTCTATTTTATAACGTATACGCAACCATAAACAATTTATTCAAAATATAGAAATACTGATTATTAGAAAAACAAAAGTATTCGCAATTATTTCACACCTGACACATAAGGGCAAAAAATTTGAAGTATTCTCACTTGAACATTTTTCAATTAATTTTCTGAAATCTAGTTAAGATAAATAAGAGAATATTTATGCCTCATACTGTATAAAACTGATAACTTTATAAAACCTTTAACATTTATATTCCATATAAAAATGATGAAAATAAAAGCAAATACAGAATAAAACAAATATGGATATTTTTATACGCAAAATATTTTCGTTTCCTCGTTATTCATATTTAATATTATGGAATTTATACTTTTTCGTTTCTGCTACAAAATTTACCACAACAAATCTGTTGCAAAGATTACAACTGAAATGTGATCATTAAATGGAATCAGTTGCAGTGTATTACTGCTGGAAATCTAATCTATATTCATTTCCCCTGTTTTCGGAATGTGTATTTTCATTGGTTTCTTTACTTGCTCGTATTCGGAAACAAAATGGGATAGCGAAAAGGAAAATTCGTTGAATAAATAATTAAATTTCAGAAAATTTACCCTTAAATAGCATATCTATGGATAAATAAAAATTATATATATATATATATATATATATATATATATATATATATATATATATATATATATATATATATATATATATATATATATATATATATTCAGCAGTAGCTAACGGGTTTTTACTGTAATTAAATTAAAACTCATGATTTTGGAAATATGCAAAAAATGAATGTTTTAACATTTTATTATAAATACTTTTTATAAATTTTATAGTAATTATTGGAAATTTAAATTAAAAATATTACATTTAAACGTAAATCTATGTTTAAAGGACAAAAACATGTACAATTTGCTTATATTAAAACAGCGAATCTTCAGAGCTAAATTATTTTGAACTTAGTTTTTTTTGTCAGATGATTATTAATTGTAGAATTAACCATTTTAATACATTCTATAAATCTAAGTATCTCATTTCATAAGCATCAAAAGTTATTAAAATACTTGTACATAATCCCAAATCCCAGTGTTTCTAAAATATTAGTTTCAGCACAGAACACTTGTGCGACTTGAAAACTTGTTGACATAAAGACAATAATAAATTGGTTTTCAATATTCCATTTACCCTTTGTTTTTGAAAGCTTTCAGTTGATTGTTTTTACCTACACTTTTTCTATAAAACAATGTGTGTATGTATTATAATATATATTAGATAAACTGAACATTAGTTAGCAAAGTAAAATAAATTTGTTAAAAATTAATAGGAAATACTATTTTAACTCAAATTTATGTCTGCAAATTCATATTATGGAGAATTAAATTGCCCTAGGTATAATTCTAATTGTAGGATTGTTTTAGACATTCTAAGCTGTGTTCTGAGGCATTTAATTGTTAGTTATCAGCTTTCATTGCCTTTCAATAAGTCCATATTAAATTTTCTTATTATTGACGTTTAATTAATAAAATAAATAATAAAACGGTCCAATGATTTTTACTGTCCCGCAGATTTACATAGAGAAATAGGAAAATTAGAATTTGTTAAATATTTTCTATAGTGTTCAGATGTTTTATTCAGTTAAAAAATAAAAATAAAATATTTCTGATAAAGCGATTATGGAATCTCTTCTATAAAGTAGTTTTGTACTAACCATATATTTTATATTCGCATAATTCCATTTATTAACTGTCTGTAATATTTTTCATCTATTTTTAACTGTAGCGTTTTTACAGTTTAGTCTCATACATTCAACTTGTTTTTCTATAAAGGGTATTTAATTGTGTATGTTAATGTAGACATAATGAATTATTAAAACAAATATGATAAGGAATATTTATGACTATTCTTCACACATCTTTAAAAAATGAGATCTTTTATCAAATCACGTAATTTTTAACTAATCAGCATTAAGATATGTAACCAAAAAATTATTAACAAATAATAAATGCATTCAACTTGAAAATCTTAACATAATCAATAAATTCAATATCAATTTAGCGCTAACATAACTTTTATATATTTTGAAAGATGATATATATTTATTACTATTAATTTTGCCATAATGCGAAATTATTTCATAGTTTTCTTTTATTTATAAAGATAAAATAAATATATTTATTTTCATTTCACAAACCACAATAAAATTAAAAAAATGATATTCTGAAGCAAAGAGAAGTATCGAATAATATCAAATCTGATTTTAAATGACTTTTATTTTGTGGTTTTTAACAAATTTCGCTTAGTAAAGTTATATCTTTCCTCTATATTTTTATATTTCAAGAAAAGAATAGAATTCTTAAGAAGATCTAGCAAATTTATTTTCAATCAATAGTGAAGTTGATAGAAAAAGTAAATTTTTTAAATTCACAGATGTTTCTTGCAACTTGAGTTTCTTAAAGACTCTACGAAACACTTTTAACAGAAATATATCCAAAAGATAGAAAACTACTTACATCCACAACAAAGAAAAAATGCAGGAATGTCCTATCTGCTGATCATCTAATCTGATTGGATCACCGTATCTGAGTGTGTTTGGTGGTCCCCGAAGAAGATTCTTTCTTAACTGCGAAAATCTAGGAAAACTCGTCAGAAAAAGAAATTCTGATTTCCGCGTTTCTTATTTATTTTTTTCTTCAAGTTTGAAGTTTTCATTTAAAAATAAAAACGAATTATTAACAGTCACAATTTTTTATGATTTCGATTAAAAATTACCGATTTTTATTAAATCAAAAATAATGTTTATTTGTTAAATTACATTTTTCTTATTTTTGTAGGGTTTAATTTAATTAAAGATTGCGTTATTCACATTAACTCATTATTAAAATTTATTTTTCGTTATAAAGTATTCTAAGTATTCTATACTGCGAATTCCAATTTATCTCATTTGTATTTCTAAATTTCAAATAGGATAAAACGTTGAAAATTTTAATATATTCCCATTGTTTATGATTTGATAAGCTCAATATAGATCAACAAAATATTTTATATGATGTTTTATATGATATATATATATATATATATATATATATATATATATATATATATATATATATATATATATATATATATATATATATATATATATATATATTAAAATTTAACTTCAAATTTCCATTCAAATATTCACTGAATCGATTGAAAGTTGGGTATTACATTAGAAAGAGAAACATTTCCTATTCTGAATGTTAGTGCGGTGTCCCCCGCAGCATTTACTATTAATTCGCTTTTTGAATGTTTTCTCACCTTGAAGCACATTTTCCAGTTTTTATTTTACTTTAAATGTTGGAACACTTTATATTCCTACTTTTTATTTATAGAAATTTTAGCTCTAGTTTTGATTATGAAATTCAGAAAGCCTCTATATATTTTTTGTCTTTTTAGCACAATAACAAATATAAATTATATTAATTTTATATAAAATCAGAATATTAAATTGCGTATATAATATCATTATACCTCGTTGCCCTTAATATATATATATATATATATATATATATATATATATATATATATATATATATATATATATATATATATATATATATATATATATATATATATATATATATATATATATATATATATATATATATATATATATATATATATATATATATATATATATATATATATATATATATATATATATATATGGTACTACTAAATGGTAGGAAGACTGATCTGATTTGAGCTTATTCTAGCATATTAATATTTATAAAAGTATATAAGTTTGAATGTGAAATGTGTTGTAGTCAGCACACTTCAGAATCAATGTGATAACTATAAACTAAACATTTTCCAATGTATCATGAATACCGATAGATAAAATGTGGTATCATAAACAACAGTACAGCAACAGAAAATGGTTTGAAAGAAAGTGTCATCCACATTTAACGAGAATGTATGCCTAAATTGTGTATTCAAACCTATGTTAAGCGAAATAAAGTTTAACGCCTGGACATCATTCAATACCAACGAGCAAATAGTGAAGTGTTTCATAATATTATGTCTTTTGAGATTTGAATACTGCTTGTATAACATTGTTGATTTCACGAAAAAAATTATAAATTTAAAAAAATCTTGGTTTTGTCACCAAATTGAGTGAAGGTACAGTTTCAATTTGAATTTTATCTTTTGAGTAAACATAAAATTTGAATGGAATTGAGTAGTCGTATATCATTTGTATAGACAAATAATTATACCTTATTTGTCTGTCCAAACAATTTGTCAACCAAAAGAAATTTAAGTTGTATATGTCTCTTTGATGTAAAAGTCCTATTATGTATTGTCCTATTATGTTATAGGAATTTGATGTACATAGAAATGAATCTGTAAGGTGGCAAATACGTACAATACATTTGGCTTCCTAAACACATTACTTTGTAAAGTGAATTATGATAGAAAAACAATTCTCAGCATTGATAATACAATACAAATTGGTAATGCAAGTCTAAACATGACAATTATCGTTCTTGAGACAAGAAGAAACAAATGTTTATCTATAAATCTCAAACATTCTTTCAAGCGAAAAATAGTATGTCGAATGTACACTGGTAAATTGCTATTTTTCTTACAATTAAGTAGTTATCAAGTGCGCTATCTTCTTATTAAATCAGGATTACCATTCAGCCGTGCGAGCACATTTTAAGAATATAATATTAATATATTTGCAATAATTGTGGAATTAACGTAACATTTTAGATTATAATAACAAATAATAATTGTTTGCGAACCTAAATTATAATGCCACGATCACTAACGGAAAGATGGGGAATATGAAGTCAAGAAAACCATTAATGTTATTTACTAGTTTACATATTTTTAAATTATATGCAAATAAAATATCAATGAATGTCTTTTACAACAAGAAAAAATATCTTTCTGATACTATGAATTATATCTTAAAATACATAATTTTTAAAATTAACTACATTATGTTATGTATTGCTTATTTAAATGCAGTAAGAAATTTTCATGTGTATGACATTCTTGTATAAAAGTTATGCAAATTAAATTTTTTATAAATACTTGTTTGATTTAAATATTTGCACAATAATACATAGCATTTAAGAAATGGATGCTTTAAACACATTTTTGTCATTAAATGAAAATGTTTATTATAATTATTTAACAACAAATGCAACTATTGTAGTAAGGTTTTGGAACGAATAAAATTTTTACTGTCAGTCACATCTCACAAGAACCATTCTGAATATATTTGAAAAATTTATATTTATTATTATTTTATTTAACGCTTGTTGTACTCGTTTATTTATTTTTCAAACAATTTGATATGAAATTTTCAATTCGTTATTTTCCCTGTTGAGTATTTTATTAAGTTGCATAAAATATAATATTTTCAGGAAAAAAACATTCACATGCAAAATTTGTTCTAAAATTCTAATTTATAAAAATAATATTTTAAACAGATATAAAGATTACCTAATCTTTACCCTTTTAAATAAATTTGTAATACATATTCAAATGTCACCAAAATAGAATGTGAGTTTCATTACTAAATTAACTTTTTAATGTAATGGAAGAGTATATCTATATCTATCTATCTATCTATCTTTATATATATATATATATATATATATATATATATATATATATATATATATATATATATATATATATATATATATATATATATATACTATATCTCTTGTGTAAGTATTAAAGAATTATAAATTAAATTTAAATTTTTATAATGTCAATATACCCTCTCTGTATACTATTCTGGCCTAGATTTTTTCATTTGATCAGTGATTTTAATATTGGTCTTAATTAAAACAACTGCATTTTTTGATAATTTAACCAAACTCTTTTTCCAACGGCGGGCACTTGAGGGTTGAACCCTATGCCACAACAATGCCAGAAACTGCTATTCATTTGTCATTATCCAGCAGGCACCTGTTAACCAAGTCACGGAGGCGAGTAGCGTTACCCGCGTCATACCACCACAAACTTGTTTATAGGTTGAGTCACATTCATACATCATCACGGAAGAAAGGATAGAGAAACACAGAGAGAACAGAGAAAGAATATAACAACCATGTCCAAACCGGTATTTGAACCCAGGACCCACAGCTCAGGAGTCAGTAGCGCTAACCACTCACCCATCGTTTGGCAATTTAAATAAACTACGATGGCTTATAAATTCATCCATTAATAGTCTTATATAGCACAATGCAATTTACTGCTGCATGCATATCATACTTTCGATCATCATAAGTAATATTTATTTTTAACATCATACAAACAATGGTATTAAGTAAAGAATTCATGTATTCATTATAAAAACACATTCTTTTAAATACAATGCCTAAATCACGGCCGAATTAATAAATAAATGCTTACTTCGCTAAATAGTTTGATAAACATTTTCACAACATTAAAATCTTGAAATATAAACCCGTATAATGTATTTACTGAGTCATAATTTAGTTATTTAAATTTTTCAAATGATAAAATGTAAATTATCTTTCAAATACTTTAAGAACAATTTTATGATTTACATTTCAAGAAAAATGTTTTGTAATGTATTCTGTTTTTATGAATAGTTTTAATGGTAAAATTAGAAAGGAAACAATTTTAAATAATAAAAATATAACTGAATCAATTTTATGACTTTATGAAAAAAATGCAATAACCTTAATAAAATAAGTAAAAAAATTATATTTCGATACTACCATCAATAACTGATTGTTTATGCACTTTTATTTACAGAATTAACTTTTTTGAATAAATATACTTCATCATTTACGATAGTAAAGTTTCGACATTATATTGATTTTAATTAAAACAATATTAAAAGAAATTCAATTATTGAAATGAGATATTATCAAGAAAGTAATTTAAACTCCAGTTGGGACTTGCATATAAACGATAAAAAAGTATTCTAGAAAATACTCAAAAGGTAATATTCGCAGTCTATTTTATGATATTTTAATAGCGTGCGAGTAATTATGTTAAAATATTTATGATGATACTTTATGATACTCTCATAAAGTTTATGAGTGCAAAATATAACTGATTTATCTCAAATCAAATCATTACGTTTGAAATCGTGTATATCTTCAAAATATCTTTAAATATTATTTTTTCTAATTCTATTAAACCCAAAATAATGAATTTTGAATCCACGTTGTTTCTTATTTTATATTACACAATACCTGAAATAAAGTTTAATTATTCTAAAAATGCTATTTTTTTGTACTAGAAGAAGTAAATATACATATATTTACTTTATCTTTATTGATAGAATACTTTTACAATAAAAAACGTAATTTCACTCTAAAATATTAATTTATTTTTCATTTCTTATCAAACAATTTATATTTTTTTTCATATTAAAATATTTCCATAAATACACTTGACATTTTTATGTTTATTTTATTATTAAAATCTAATATAACAAGATGATTAGATATTCCTTAAGGGTATCTAATCAAAGTCTTAGTTATTTGGGATAAATTCTTTGTGAATTTTTTTTTGTATTTGAACAATAAATAAAAATTTTATTTTCGAAGTTAATATATTTTATTTAGTGTATTAATCATAAAATTGCAGATATTATAAATAATAATACTTTCTGCCAGTTTCAACTATTTATGAATGTATAACGTTAACTTTATTTATATTCAATGTGAAAATATCCTAAAGCTATTTGAATTTGAAACACATCATGCGTACTAGACAGAGACAAATTATTTCAGTGTTATTTTTCCGTTCCAGTATTCCAAAAATATTTCCTCTCTAAACCACCACAAAGTTGCATTATGCGGAATACTCGTGCTTAACTTCTTTCTAATACAAATTAAAAAGAAATTTGTACATGAGTCTTACAGCAACCACACTGCAAACGAGCATATATCGTGACAACTGTAATATGCTTTGTTTTATTTTCTCAGAGCATAGACATTTTTACTGAAAAGGACAAATTGCGTGTAACAAATGACTTCCTATTTAGTTGCTGCCAATTTCAACATACTAGGAATGTTAATCTGATTCCTTACAGGTATTCAAAAGTGACTTTTAGTGTTCCACTGAAAATGGAAGTGACTGCAAATAGTTGGTTTTTACTTTTGAGCCTTAAAACACATGTAATGTTTTTTGGTGACTACGAAACGAGAAATGGGATTTTCTGCTCTTAAGATAAGAGAGAATGGAAATAGTTTTCCAAATTAAAAAAGAAGCATTATTGTAAATGTATTATTACGCTTTGAAATTCTTGATAATATTTGTATATATACAAACATAAATATTCAGATACATCTTGAAATCCTAAATTAGATTAAAAAATTCAATAAATTATATATAATATCTAGTAATCATTTAAATATGACAAACATACATATAATACAAAATGTTATTATTTTACAGTATTTGTTAATATAGAAATTAAAAATATACTTAATTAACTATTAGAATGTTAAAAATAATCTTCTAAAGTAATATTGATAAGAAACTATTTGAAATAATAACTGATAATGAAAATGGGGATTACCCCCAAAAAATATTAAAATTAAAACGTGATATATGAAGTTGCTTTTCGTAAATATAAAGTGCCTTATTATTAAAATAGCGTATTATAACATTTTTTTTAAGATTTACTGTAACGATTTCAATGAATTTTAACAGTAAATTCTTTTTAGTATTGATTATCAATTTACTATGAAAACAATAATGAAAAATAATTTTATCTAATTTATGATATAAGATATATGATAAAATTATAATTTTTTTTAATGAAATAAAAAACTTACGTTAATATTTCACTTTCATTAAAATGTATTTTTCAGAAAAATGAAAAGAGAAATTTTAAAAATTGGTTTATTGTACGCTTCACAATGCAAAGTTGTTTTTGAAAATATTTTGAAAATAAATAATGCAGTATAATTTTACATGAAAAATAATATTCACATATTATACGCTTCAATAACATGAGTACTTTGATATAAAGTATTAATAATGATTAAAAATTTGATAATATTTTAATATTTAAAAGTATCTTCGACAAATATGCTTTACATTTTAAAATAAGTTTTGCATTTATTGTCACAAGATCTGCATTATAGTTTTAAATATATGTTTTACTTTTAATGGACGACGTTAGTGACATTTTACAGTTTTTCGAATTCTTATCATTTAAAACTACATATAACATTTTTAAATCATCAGGAACCATATTTATGATCATCAGGAACCAGATTTGAAAAACAATTGTTGTGAAATAAGTCATGATTTCAGAAATTATACCAACAGTTAACAATAAATCTTTCAAATCGTATTTTCTTTACCTTAGAATTTGTTAACCATTTTTCAAAGTCTATTATTAGTTCTCTATAAGAAGAATGCCACGCTGCATGAGTTTTGATTGCACTTTAAATAAATGTATTATAAAATTATAAATAATAAAGCAAATTTTAAATTTGACTTTAAAAATGTTCTGTGTGATACTATATAGTGACTTTTAAATCCCACAAGTTATTAGGCTATTAAACACTTATTAAAAATAACTTTCTTTGTACAAGTTAAAATATGTTATTGAGAGTTTTGAAATGTTATATTAATAACTGAAATTGCAATGTTCACACAATATGTCTTATGCATAATGCTTTAATAGAAATTATAATACTGTTTTTTGCTAAATTTAAAACGTATATATTGATTTCATATAATACTCTTTTAAAATTAAATTATTCGCAAATAAAAAGTCGAAATAGTTTATTTACACAGCTGGAAATAATTAAATTACTTTTCTATCTAAAATAATCATTGCATATTTTAAATCTTATTTTTATTCTTGATGATAATGCTTACTTCTTTAGATTGAAGTTCGATTATTTCTTATAAGCAGACAGGTAACATTTTACCTGAATTCTCCTAAAATAAATACTTGTCTTCTAAGAATGTATTAATTAAAATATCGCTAATACTTAAGAAATTTCTCCGTATGAATTTAAATCAGAAAATGCTGCGATTCATCAAATTAAAGATTTTAATTCAAAATCTAAATTTACACGTTGATTCCATTCTCATAAAAAATAATGAAAGCCTGTTTTATGATTATATTTGTGTGTGTGTGTGTGTGTAAATAATCTTGCTCCACAGAAATATAATTTTACGTATCATTTGCGGTATTTATTTAACAAAATCAAATGTTTTGTAAAACTAATAAAATTGAAACATGCAGTAATTGATTAATTAAAATAAAATAATGTTTATATGTCAATGATTTCACATTCGTGAGTTATATTTTGTTATAACCTATTGTAAAATCTCTGTTCCTTTCAATCAGCATAAAATAATACATAAATTTTAAGATAAAACAGCATACTCTAAGTTTAAAAAGATTTTTAAATGAAAATTTGTTAGGGCATTTGTTTTCTGAGCGTAATGAATATTTAATAATGCTTTTTGAAATAAACCATCTTTTGAAGTTATTTAATATTGTTTCACATTATCAGTAAAATTTTAAAAATAAATCCATTTTTGGGACTTTCTTTATCATATCATCTTTATAAATATTAGAATCATTGAAATTATAAAAAATTTAATTTATTTGCGATTAAATATAGTTTACTTTCGGTCGTTCATTAAATCAACTATAAGTATACATTAAAATTGTTGTGATTGATAAAAAAACTATTACATTACATTTACTATTTTATTTACAAACTCTGAAATGATTAAAATTTTAAAATGACTTCTTTAAATGTATTAAATAACACATATTTTTGTACATGAAAATTCAATGTACAACTTTGTATAAAATTATACAATCTACCAAAATGTATTTTGAAATTTTATACGAGAATACAATTCTATTATACTGTGGTTATACATATATATTCCAAGAAAGCATTCATATAATTTCAGTTTTAGCTCAGTACATCAATCATAATAATAACTTCATAATCTGTAGTATACAGTTATAATTAAAACACATTGTAATAAACCCTCATGAGAAAGTTATAAATGAATGTAGATATTTCTTTTGAATTTAGGGTACATTTTACTTAAATGTTATAAAATTTTTATTAAAATAAGTGTTTTATCTTTGGTGTATTTTTTCTCAGATAATTTATACTATCATAGAAAATAAAATTTGAAGTTTGATTTCATTTGGAATTTTTTAAATATATATTTATATTACAAAATATATTCAATTAATTTGATATATGTATAAAAACGTAATTTTTTACAGTGAAATGTGAATGTTTAAAACTGATCATTTAAAATTTTTGAATCCGATGAAATAATTGAATTTTTCAGAAAAAATGTTGATACAAATGTTTAATGCTTAAAAAATATTATTAACAAATTGTGAAGTGTTTATAAATTTTATGAAAGCAGTTTAAATAATTATTAAACTTATAAGTAGGAATTTTCAAAATTCTCTCATTATATCGTATGTTATTATGTATGTGATATTTAATAATATCAAAATTAAATGTTTCTCTTCATTTGAAGAATGCATTTGTAAATATTTTCTATAAAAATTTTATGTGTGTGTGTTGTAAATATATTGTTTGAAATATTAAATAATATTTGACACAAATATGTCTGTATTTGCAGTAAAATTAAGAACATCAGTGTTATTAGCTTCGTATATGACACTATAATAATTTCTGCGGACACAATTGCTCTCTGGTTGAGACAGTATTGATTAATTCAGATTAAACACAAATTATTGAAAATCAATAAAAATATAAAATTACAATTCCACATTTAATATAAATAAAATATATTAGTTGATTTATAATAATGAGTGCATATACATTAATTCAATAAGTATTCTAATCTAATTTCAAGCTACAATATATATAAACATATACGGAATTTATTTCATTAAATATTGAATCTAATAAATATTAAGAAAAATGTATCTACTTCTGTAATGCTGTTAATATATAAAAACATACATTTATATTATTTCTATAAGAGTCATAATTTGAGTTTTTCTTGCGACATTTCAACCCCAGTCATAATTGGTAAATCATTAAATAATTTAAAATATAACATGCTCTTTCTCTTTTGAAGAAAACTTTAGCAGAAATGTTTATCGTACATCATATATCTTATCAGACTTGATTAATATATTACTTTATTTTAAAAATGTAAATATTATATATTAATAGTTTTCCATTATATGGTTTATTAACTTTATGTTTTCACGATAATTTGACATCGCAAATGAAATACTACACGGTAAAGAGATGCATGGCTAACAATTTGTATTACAATCTATATCCTATGAAATTTGTTTCCAGAATATTCATTATATTTTATTAAAATATCATTATTTAAAAATATTTAAAATGTTTTCAATGCATCGGCCACGTATAGCAGACAAATTTATGTAACAATATATGATATAATACATGTAATGTATGATTTAGTATATTGTTACACAGATTTATTAATAATGTAACAATATATATTGTTACATATACTGTTACATTTGCTGAGCTAAAATATTTTAAAATTTGTTTCTGCTGATTTATAGAGTTGTAAGTATATTAGTATGTAGAAGTACTGGCAATAATGGCTTTATTGTTTTCATATATTCATTGCCATAATATTTTAAATGAAGAAAGCATTCAAGAAGCATATTATTACCGATTATTTTATATTTTCATGTTCATTTATTACATCGATAAACATACATCGATAAACTGTGTTCCTTAAAAATGGCAAATTATTTTATGGCTAATATTTTGAGCTGAATAACTTTGTTTCAGTAGTGCAATATTATAAAACAGTTATAAGAAATATATGCATGTAGTTATATATATCAAAGTCTTTTTAATTATTTTCAATTAATTGTAATAAATTTATATAATACACAAAACATTTATTGTAAATTAATTTATTAATAAATTAAATTATAAGCACCTTATATAATACGTTAAGCTATATTACATTATATTTATATCTGTTGCATTATACGTACATTATTATTCTTAACATCTTTTAATGGAAAGTCTGAAAAAGATTGTATAATATTTTTTCATCATCATTTACACAATGTTCTAGGTAATCAAATTTTACTATATTTATATTTGATGATGTATTAATTTATTCATATTTTAAAACAAAATTAACAAATAATACATACCATAATATCATAGCTTTAAAGGTAATTAATTTATCATGTTTGCATAATATATTTGCGTATATATTATGCGTAAAACATGAAGAGTTCAAATGTTTCAATTTACTCTATGTTATAAATTTATATAAACAGAGAATATTGAATTTCACTTCCTTAAAGACAATTTATTTCTAATATTAGATAAATAAACTATGTTAGATACGATAGCAATTAATCATTATACGAATAATATGTTAGATGTATATACAAAATGCATTTTGCATTGAACTTTTGTCATATTAAAAATTGAAGAAAACTAATAATTTCATATCAAAAATATATAAATAGCATAACGATAAAAACTATTATACTCTTATATTTAACACCATTTGAGTCGGTTAAAAAGTGTAGCTAAAAGTATATTGGAACAATTTATTATTATTTTAAGGCATGTATATAATACTTAAATATTAACATTAACCACGAAAACCATCATATTTATTGACATTGACAATTTATTTTAATAGAGCTTTATGTATTTTGTCCTAGTTAGTAAATACAAAAGTAGTCGATTGTTAATGCTCTACTGCCCAAGTATGTTATTTCAATAGTTATAAGGGAACTATTTTCGGATTGATTAGCAGCGTTCATTTTCAGAACATTTTACTAATCCTACCACGTTCTGTCTACCGCACATTGGCGTGAGTTTTATAACCTCATTAAGATATCACCAAGCCATTCATCATAAAAGGAAATTATCGCGCCACTCCGTTAAATGCTCCAGAAGGTGACAAATCACGTCACCGTGATTCGGCTGTTCTGACATCCTATTCTTCATGTTCTATTTATTCTTGAATTTTATATTGGAATGACACATTTTGTAGGAAAAGGGTTGACGTACACACTTTTGATTCCAATGATTATTTTTATAGCTTCCGGATTGTTTTGGCTTTCTTTTATTTAAAAGCACGCTATGATGCATAATTAAATTTTGGAAGCACCTTGAGTGTGACAGAATGGAGTAACTTCAAACACCTGAAATGTTCCTTCATTTATTCAGCAGCTTTTAATCATATCTCTTTGTTTCATATATTTAAAATAGAATAGAGTTGACAATTATGATGACTGTTTTGATTTGAGACATTTGTATCATTCAGTCTTAAATATTTAACTATCAATTGAAAGTGAAAAAATATTTAATTTACAGTTTTTTGATTTGCTTTTGCTTATAAGTTAATGGATATAGATTTTTTTTTATAATTTAAACAGTGGAAACAAGTAATAAATAAATAAATTAAACCAACTATATTCTTTTGTTGTAAATGGTTTAATTAGTAAAAGTGAAAGTTAAATAATAAAAGTTTTACTGTATATATCTATCAGATAATAAGCTGTAAAGTACCGAAGAATATTGAACCTAATGTATATTTATATAGTGTAAAATTTATTTACATGTTAAGTCCTCTGATATTAAAGTAGTGTAATTTTACTAGAATATTTTGATACAACACTCAAAAATTTGGCCAAAAAATAATATAAATGGATAATGGATATCTTAAAACAACTAACTAAAAATATTTGTTAATGACTCATAAATTTTATGACTAATTTTTGTAACAAATAATGAAACATTTGAATTTTGTCATCTAAATTGTTAATTAATAAACGCTTTTTATTACATATATCTTTAAACTAACAAGAATTTGAAAATTTATTATTTTAGGGAAAGAAGTTTCATACTTTTAAGATTTGAAAGGATGAATTAAAGGAAAATACTTAAATATTCTAATAGTTTCTACAACTAAACCTCTTTTGTAGGAATATGATAAATGGGAATTCAATTCCCTGAAACTCATTTTCATAAATTATAATTTACAAAACTGAAGGAGATACATTTTAAAAAGGTTTAAATATGTGAATTGTCTGATGCATGAAGTAATTAATTCTACTGAATAGAATTCCTGAAACCTGTTGAATTCTTCTTTACTGTTTACAGTTCTCGGGTAGAAAAATTCCTACGCAAAAGAAAACCATTTTAAGCATTGTTTTCATCAAACAAGAATATATTTATCAGGCATTTATCACTGTCATCTATTCTCATATCAAGTTTATTATCAAATTTTCTATAAAATACTCATATAACGAAAAGTTTGTTTGTGAAAATTCTTAG
Source organism: Latrodectus hesperus (assembly GCA_037975125.1). Classification (NCBI taxonomy): domain Eukaryota; kingdom Metazoa; phylum Arthropoda; class Arachnida; order Araneae; family Theridiidae; genus Latrodectus; species Latrodectus hesperus. The sequence goes on along the minus strand of CM075856.1, from coordinate 34,297,986 downwards.
GTAATCTTAAATTTTTATGCTTGTGTAAATACTTTTATTATTACTTTAAGAAGAGTAATAAAATTATTGTTTTAGAAATGTAGTCTAAGTTAAATGATATTTATTTAAAAATTATGTTGAATTTTACGTTCCATTAAGGAAAATTTATTTTTATTTTTTGTGAAACTAATTTTTATTCTTTTAGAAAACTCATTTTCATTGTATTGAAATATAAGGAAAACTTTAAAAAATGAAATTAAAGGAAAATGCCTCATAAGATCTATATTTTAAAATTTGACGTCACCCAAATAAGAATTGTCAGTAGTTATGTTCCGATTTAAGAATCAACTACAAAATAGAGAAAATAAAAGCATCTTTAGAATGAAGTCTTCAATGTATAAAAGCTTTAAGTTCCGCCCTTTATTTTTGTTTTTAGTGTTTACGTCCACTGGTCACTTTGAGGCAGAGATTCTCATCTCAATTTTTTCCCACTCGGGTAGTGCTGGTTTTGACGTGTGTCTTGTTTCGTTCATTTTATGATACCCAAGGGCCTATCTAATAGTAGAGAAGAGTTCTAAATTTCTTGAGATTCCCAAAGTTTGCCCGACCCGTAGATCGTGAAACATAAAACTTTTTTTTTTCATTTTCTTTCCATGGTTCTTATTTAACCACGCGCCAAACTTTTTTTTTTCTTTTTCAGTTTCAGAATTTTCTCTTAGTTAGAAAAGCCACTGGAGTCAAGAAAAAAGAATTTTTTTTCACTTAAGAAATTTTATGTATCGTACTTTTATTATAGTTCGGAAATTCGGCTGTGTTTATATTCCTACAATTTTTTAACTTAATGAAATGAAATAAATTGTCTTTATAATTGAAGTATATATTTTTTCAAAATCAAACATGAGATTATTTATTATTCCTATTTATAAAATTTAGCAATTGCGAAAACTAAATATTTTATATAACAACTAATTTAAAAATATCGTGTATGTAAAATGCTCAAAAGCTAATATGAACATTGTACGTAATTAGAACAAATAGTTTTAATAATACACTTAATAGTGTCATAATAATGCCTAATAATGGGCTTTTTACTAATTTTCCAGAATTCAAGGTTCAATAAACTATTTAATATCGAAATATTTTCGTAATTTGTAATTTTGTTTTCAAAAGCATTGAAAATATAAGAATACAGGAAAAATATTTAATTTTTATCACATATTTCAAATGCGCTTCTATATTGTCACAATGATTGATTATCAACTGTTATTTGTGTGCGTAATATTTCAGATATATCTATAATGATTTGCATCGTACTTATCTGATATCATATATTCATAAATATTTTTAAATGATAAAAATATTTTATGATAAAATTACTATAGACGTAATATTAAACTTTGTTTTACATTTATTTTGTTCTCAGGAAAGCGCTGAACTACTAAAAATAATGTAAAGTTAATTGAATATAATTTAATTACGAAAATATTTCAAAAGAGTGTTTTTCTTACTTAACAACGGCAACGCAACAGGTACTTTTGACAGCAACATAACCAACTACAAATCTGTGACATACTTGATAGAAAAAGGGAAAAGTTAAAAGACTTCTAATTTTATAAGTGAGAGACAGCATGAAAAATTTAATTACCACGGTCAATCTTAGTTACATCAAAATAATTTTCATGGCATATCATACAAACAATTACTGTGAGATTCAAAACATCTTAAAGTAAAGCGAGAATAGAAAACAGAAAATGATATACCAGAACGAATAATAAATTATCTACAAAAATTAATAACTGACTCATACCAATGTAATTATTAGTACAATTAGCAAAATATAACTTTCAAAATAAAACCTTTTATTAAAACAAAAACGAAGTAATAAGATTTGTTTTTAAAATGTTTTAAAATAATGATGACTTATAGTAATAAATTATTTACATTACGATAATTAAAGTAAATATTTGAAATCAAATATCCACTTCATCAGCATCTTCCCGGGACGTAAACAGGGTAGTAAGATTTTTCTTGGTAGCATACGACAATTGATAAAAAAATTCTAGTTATTACTTAAACCAAACTTCCTCCCATTTTCATTCGATTAAATTCCATTTTGTAAAACAATAATGCTTCGCTTTTCGATGGAAATAATCAATATGAATCATATCAATCATAAACAAACATATGTCATAATCAATTAGCCATAAACAAACAGGAACATAATTTTTATTTATTTTCTAACATCGCAAAATAAAATATATAGTCTAAGCCAAATAAAGCTTAAGAAGCAAAAAAAAAAAAAAAACTTTTAAGTCTAATGTTTAAAATATCTACAATTCACTTGAGGAATTAATAAGTTCAAACAACTAATCATTTATTTCAGCACTTACGTCTCTAGTATCACAATGCTTATACAAACTGATGACTTAAAAATTTAAATAATAAAAAATACACTCATGATGAGTTGGATATCTTCATCAACATAATAATTACTTTAAAATGTATCTTAAAATCCTTAGCAGAATATTCTAGTTATAGAAAGATAACTACTTTGCTCACTCGCATCAACTTTTCTCAGAGTTTTTCTAGTCTTTTTCAGCAGTACCCCCCTTTATTTTCTTGATTCGTAAAGAGAAGTGGAGGAAAGGCTTCATGTGATTTAAAAGTGTTTTGACCTACAAACTATAGAGTTAGAAAGTATGTAAATAAATTATATATCTAACTAAAAAACAAGTAAAAATTTACTTAAATACAAGAACATATTCATCGACATTGTTGAAGGTAAATTTGATAACAAATACTTGTTTTCCAATAAATAAGGAAAATTTGAAATTAAGGAAAAATTGAATGAAATTTAAAAAAAATAAAAACCGGAATTTTAAATATTCATTTTTAAACTATAATTAATTTGATTGAAAATTTAGATTAGTATTGGATTTATTTAATTATGCATAAAATTGATAACTAAAAAAATAAATTAGTGTAATTTATCGAGCAACGTGCATATATTATATGCGGGATTTTTAAGCTTATAAAACACATCAAAGCTTGATTAGCTTCTTGTGTTATATTATAACTAACACTAACATCGTGTTTAAGACTAACACTAACATCGTTATTTCTCAATAGTACTTCATTAAATTTATCTGTATATTTTATTATTTAATAGATTGTGTGTGTGTGTGATCAATAATTGTTCGTAAAATACTACTTGATTGGGTATCTAATTTACGTATTAAGCGAAGCATTCTTTTCTTGGCATACAAAATTTCCCACTTTCATCAAGAATTCAAATAGTATGATTTAAAATTATTTTCCTTTATTCGCACCTATTACCGGCAGATATCATAATTTCAAGCTACAAATTTAATTTTACACATTTCATAAAATTATGTATTCAATAAATCATATAAGTGCACAAAACATTTTTGTTGCTTAAGTTTAATGTATAAATAACCACTTTTTTTATTTTTGTTTACTGTAACGTCGAAGAATTTGCTGCACAGCTCTTCCAAGAACCAGCCAGCATGTAATCAACATCATTAACAATATCTTTTCCGAAAAAAATTCATTTAAAATAGTTTAATATAGACAAATAAATTTTTTAAATAGTTCTATATAACTGAGCAACATTTATAATCATCATTGACTAAAAATAAAACAATACTTCTTCACGAATAATTTTTGCAATAACTGTAAACCAAGCGATTGCTGACATATTATAATGACATGAAATGAAAATTAAAATAATTTTTTTATTAGTTTAAAAGAAATCATATACCTTAATATCATCACATAATATAAAATAAGATATTGTATATGTATGTAAATTAAGTGTAAGTAATTGAAAATATGATAAAACAAAATTAAAATTTCTATCTAATGGTCATATTTACTATTTATTTGTTATTGTAAATTGATTAATAATTGACTATGTATAATAGCTAGTGATTATTCATGAATCCACACTTAAATGTGTAAATATGATTTTGATAAAAATTTATTACATTTACCAGTAAACATATATAACCGCCAACTAGTAATGAAGAAGGTGAGAAATTCCAATTATTTTCTATATATTAATCAAACTTTGATTCGAAATGATGTTTTACTGAATAAAATGATAATTTTAATTATAAAACTATACCTTATTTCACAAAATAAATGTTTTCAGACAATATTAAAAATTTCTTCTATGAGAATTTGAAGTACATTATACTGTTTTAGAATAAAACTTACACACGTAATAACCATTTAATTAAAAATTGTGGGACATTTGTATATTCCTTTCAGTAGATACTATAAGATGAATGCATTAGATAGTAGCATCAGTTATTGAAAAAAATGATAAAAATTACTAAAAGTAAAATAAAGCCTAGATTGTTATTTCAATAAATATTTTATTTCTAGTCGAACAAAACAGAATGTTTAATTAAATATATTAACTAGTACTTTTAGATAATTTTTATATTTTGTTCCTGGAAAAAACTATTTAGATTATTCGAATTTATAAAAATCTAAACAAAATAGAATTTTGAATTAAATATTAACTAAGACTCATTGATAATTTGTATGCTCTGAAGACTGAAAGACCTGAATCAAAAAAAAATTTACGTTATTAAAAGTTGTAAAAAATAGTTTCATATCAATACAAACTATACCAATATTCTAAAAAATATTTATTCATATTTACACCAGTCTACTTATTTAGGCAAATTAAACTATTATGTAACTTAGAATTAATTTTCCAGATGTTTTCATTTGCACTCTCCCTAGCAAACTCATCGTTATTATTAATGATTTTCTATATTTCTATATTAGAAAGATGATTTTTTATAACTCAATCTCGAACTAGTATTGCTAGATTTGGAAACATTTTTCATCAAAACAAGTTTATTTTCAAAATTGTGAACTGATTTCTAGTATAACACTGAGAAAATGTTTCTAGTTTATTCACAAAATATAAATGTCTCCGTTTTTAAAAAACTAATAAAAAATCACTAATAAATTGCCCATAATTTCACTGTAAACAATATAACCAGAAGGAAATTTAAGAATCATATTAAATTTTTAATTTCTTAATAAGTAATCCTTAAGAAATTCAGAAACGGATACTTAAAATGTTTTTCTTGTAATTTAAGACTTCTACATCATTTCATATTCGTATTTTTCATAATTATTCTTGCCTAGCTAAAATATTTGTCTGTTAAAAGCAGATCACTTCATCATTCTCAGTCTAAATCACAAAATTAGCTGCAGATAAACAGTCACTTAGCAATTTATCATTGTTTTTCATGTTTAAATCGTATATTTCGTTACTGATATTATTAGAAAATTTATTAAATTATTTTTGTTAAAGCCTAAACTTCTACTCTAGTTCTAAGTTATGGTTAGGCTCATTTGAATTAAAATATTCTTTCAAACTTACTTTAAAAATCATCGTAATCATTGTTTTATAGGAAGCATGCTACTATACATGTAATAAACTTTCAAAATGTTTATATTATGTTTAATTATCAGAAATTAATCATGATACCGCTAGTCTTGATAAATGCGATAAATTACTGAATATTAATAACATTTGCCGGCTTATAAAATCTCTAACATGTGATGGGGAATGCAATAAAATTTCATAACTTTTTTTTTTATAATTTCGCTATGTTTGTTAAACTACATAGCTAATATCATGTCACACGCCATTGCTAAAAAACACGGTCCATTTTACTGTTATTGTGGGATTCTTTGATGTTAAATTCACGTAATTTCATTCCTATTTCTTTTGTTGTTGCTTATGACACTTAGACAAACCAAGACTGTTATGCGGTTGGCTATGCGAATTTAAGTCCGTAGAGAGAGCGTCTTTCGTTTAACCAGTGTACCACGAAGATGAAAGAACAACTTTGTTCTAACTCCTCCTATAAATGGCACTGCCAGAGGATTCACTCCCTCAATTTTGACATTGATCTTCAGGGGAATTAAATTTTTTCCAGACCATTACTCCCATTATAACTGATCAACGAACTATCATATGAATTTCGATTCATCAAATTTAACGAGCACATATATTGTGTGAGTTTTGGATGGCATTGGGAATCGAAACCCTCCCTTTCAGACTGAAGGCCAACCACTAGGCTACCAAAGCACCATTCCTATTTCTGGGATTGTTGAAGAACTTTTTACCATAATACATGAAGTTCCTTTATTAGTAAGTTACAGTTTCATAAACAGAAAGTTAAGACAACTTCAAAAATGTACAAAAACGCAACTAGGGAGACGGTGATGATTTACTTAAACTTGGGGAAAACTTATCAAAAGAATCCGAATGTACCCAAGAAATGACTTGTTGTTGTGTTTGGTCAATAATTTAAAAAAACGGAACTCAAGATAAATTCGAGTTAACTCACATGCAGTTTAAAACACATAATGGTTTCAAATTTATATTTAAATATGAAGAATATTAGATGAAATTCTAAAATTTCAGTAGACGTTTATTATTATTTTTATAATTGGTGACAAAGTAATCCGATCATGAAAGAATATTGAGCAATGTGGCTGTATTTAAAATTTGTATAAATGGATGTTTCAAGCACAACCAGACTCAAAGTTCATCTCAGCCACAAACCAGGATGTTGGAAGTTACTATTTCATGTTATTTCATAAAGTTATCATGTGTATTCCCTATGAAGCAATGTTTACGATATACCTTAAAAATAGATTTAAAAAAATAGTTTCCGAAATGAGATTAAATCAAATGTTTTAGAACGAAAGAAGGAATTTGATAGAAATATTTAACTATTTTTCTCATAAAACCAAAAGTGAAATAGAAGATGATTCCAAAGGCAAAAAATTATTGATTACTTGCTAAATAATCAGTTATCTGCAATTAACTATGTGATTTAAAATGATAATGATGAAGTGATCTATTTTAACTAGGTAAAAAACATATAAAAATATGGAAAAAAGTACTAAGGAAACTTATGAATCACAGGTAAAATTGTCATTGAAAATTTATTTCAAATTTTAATTTTTTTTCTAGTAAGTGAAACTATGAGGCCGTGAAACACTGTGAATACCAGCTGCAGACAAAGTAAAAAGTGATCCATAAAATATATTAGCTATTATATTAGAAATTCAAAACAGTGATATTTTAGAAATAAAATAAGGAAAGCTTTCGTAGTCAGAAACCAGTTCACAATCCCTGATGAAAAAATTTCTTAACTTAAATATTTTTCCAGTTTAACTTCGAAATTGCATTAGAAAACTATCTTTCTGAATGTCAATCATATTAACATTGAGTGCAAATGTAAACAAATCTGGAAAACTATGAAATTCTGAATGTTATAACCGTCTAATATACTTGTATCTAAGAATAAAAATGTGTAAGTAAGTATTCATAAATATTTTTCTTGAATATAGATAGTTTGCTTTGACAGGGAATCATTTTTTACAAACTCTAATAATTTTATTTTTTTCCTTTTCAGGTCTTTTAGTTAACAAGACAAAAAAGTTATAAAATATTAATTAATATTTAATTGAAAGTTCGGTTTTATTTAGATGTAACCAAACTTTTTTTTAATTTTAGTAGTTTTGATTATTTGTCATTTTCAACATCTTTCATACCAGATATTTAACTTGAGCAATTATATATGATACACTTGTCTTAAAATGTCTTCTAAAATATATGAACAAAAAATCACTGTTATTTATATTTTGAAACTGAAAGATTATTTAGAGTTTTATTCTGAGTCACCATGATGTTCTTCAACTTCTTAAGAATGAAACGTTTAATATTCCTTGAAGAAATTCATTTTTTGGAATCAAAGTATCAATTATGTATAAAATAATCGGAGCTTATCACATTCCCCATTAAGAGTTTAAAATTATATATTTTTTGGAAAAATTCTTAAATATTTAATTGTAGGGGACGTAAGAAAATGGAGTTAGAATTATGCAGAAAAAATATTATATTTATTACGACATTACACATGATAAAAAAAAATAATAGTTACAAAGAAAACATTTGGTTAATAATAAGGTTACATAGTACCTGCACACTATAAACACAGAAATATTTACGAACCGGTTGGTTCGGCTTCCATTCCTCACAGTCCTCTACTCCCTCTTCTCATTCTATTGTATATAGAATATTTTGTATTGGCCAGTAACGCCATCTATCGTCAGTATAGTTATTATGGATCTGTTACATAATTATATTATCATGTTTATTGAATAAAATGAATAATCACAGGTTGTTATACATTATCAATTATACTGTATGTTATAGAACATCCATACACGATCAACATTTTTTTAATTTCCCTCTTATTTTCAATTTAAAAATTTTAATGAAAAATTAATTGAAATTTTCACCATTCATGCCATTTTCTTGCAACACACAAATGCTAAAAATTAAGTAGTATTGTATGCGTCATTTAAAAATATAATTTAGATTATCAAAGTAAAATATTTAAAATTTTTCAAAAAATATCTTTAAATTTAAATTGAAAAATTGCATAAACATAACATAGTTTAGATTTATATGAATATCTTTTTTTAAGTTTTACCACCAATTTTAAATAACATTTCCAATATTATATTAATATTATAATATTAAATAACATTCCACAAAATTCTAACATTACTATTTCTCTAATTATATTATTGTCGCAGATTTTCAGATATCTGTCGTTAACTTACTCATAGTATGGAAGTATTCATTTTGGCTCAGTAATCTATAAGTTTAGTTCTTTTTTTTATCTTCACTAGATTGTAGGTTTTATACTAGGTGAAGAATTTGTTTCTTCCTAGTATTTCGCCTATTACAATATGTATAAATTCTGTTCATTAAAAGTGACATTTTGCAAATTTTAATGAAAATTCCAATTTTAATATATTAGTTTTTTAATTGAATTTGTTTATTTGTAAATGGCAGAAAATTAGTTTGGGATTTGATATTCTTTCAAATATTAAAATTTCCGATTTTAAAATATTACTATATAAGTTTTGTTATATTTATTTTTCTGCATAAGTAGTTTTAGAAATTTCTTCAAAGTTTAGAAAATAAGAAAAATATAATATTCTAAGCGTTTCAAACTTAATTGTGTGAATAACATTTATAAGCTTGCTAAAAAGATTATAAAAACATGTTTCAGAATATTTTTTAAGCCAATGGCGCTTTAAAAATAGTTTTTTTAGTATTCAAGATAGTTTCTATAAAAACAATTAGATGTTAAAATTTTCCATAATTTTTATACAAATAAAACAAGGAATTAAATTTAAATATCCAAGCATTAAAACACAAAATATATATGGTGAGAAATATGAATATAGTACACTTTTAAGTCAAGTAAGTAAATGTTATGAGTCGAAATTTTAATGCAAATCTATGGAATACTTGATAAATATCCAAGAGTTTTTCATTTTAAGAAACTTTCCAGAATATTTAAATACTAAGAATATTGATTCAAATTTATTTATGTAAGAACTATCGCAACATATAATGCAGTGAAGTGGGCTTAAAAATAAAGCTAGTACTTTGAGTTGCTTAGAAAAACGTAGCAATTTTAAAAATAGTTGTATTGAAGTATTTATTATTTTATAGAATTTAATAAATCACCACCTAATAGAAAAATCTTATTATTTTTGGAAAAGTGTGTATTAGAGGTCTGGACCAATAAAAAAGCGTTGTGAGTATTCTTTATTGAGAAAACTATTAAATAATCTTTCATTTAAATCTGTAAATCTGAATTTGTCAGATTTGTTTTTAGCAAATTATGGGGTAATATTTTCTTCATCGTGAAAAAATTGTCATTTAGAATAAAAAAAAGAGTTTTTAAATATAAACTTATCAATAATAAAAATTGATATTCTTATATATAGTTATATTTGTTTTTTCCTAGTTTTATACCTAAAATTTTGATTTAGTCAAAAGCGTTATCTTTATTGAAAATTTATCTTAGTCCGACATTTAAACTAAATTCCAATCAAATATAATAAATGTATTGATAATTCATATAGAATATATGTTAAAATTTATTTCTTGTGGTCCATAGAAGAAATTATTCGTCGTGCCAAAATCCTAACGCATATAAACATTAATATTGCTTAAAAGTTATTCAATGGACTACTTATAGCGAAAATTTGAGATATCTTTTTTTAGCATGTCTCATAACAATTTTTTTTTATCTTGACATTTAATTTTTTATGTTGATATTTCAAATGTAATACATTATCTATATGAAGCTAGGAGTCTTTGTTTTAAGGAAAGGAAAACAACCTAATAAACCTAATAAAATGTGCTTCCTATAATATTTCTTCAAAAACTGCATTTCCGTTACTACATTCTTTTAAAGTTTCCTATGGAGAAATATATTTTTATAATGAGATCAAATTATTATTTTATATATTCAGAATTTTAAACACTGCATAAACATTAGAATGCGTTATTTATACGAAGAAATTATATACTAATGAATGTTAAGAAAGAATCCTGAAAATAAGATTAATGTGTGAATTTTAGAAAATTATTATAGATATTTTTATTAAGATGAATTTTTATCTGTTAAATAAACTACAAACATAGCTAATTTTGATTAAAGAGGACTATTAATGTACATGATATTAAGATTAAATATTAAAAAGACTCTCAACCATCATAAAATGTTCTTTGTTCGATTGGTGTAATCAACCGTATAAGCTATAGTTCGCGAAGTCATAACTCTTCCAGTTGAAAGAAATATTAAAGTCTTAGAGTGAATTCTGTAAGGCTTAGTGGATTTTGAATTAGAAACAAAAATGTTTGTCCGTCTCACAATATCCAATAACTTCAACAAATAACTTGATGGAAAGGAATTCAATAAACTGTAGTAAAAGAAGGAACTGAAGTTATTCATCTAACAAGACACCCTGTGGCAATTCAGTGAACAAAGACTAACCCCTGTAGAGTACTGTTGTTAGACTCTCTAGTGTTCGCATTCAACCATCTCCTAACTTTTTATATCTCTTTTTTTTACCATTTTTACCCTTTTTTTCAGTTTTATATTCGTTTTATTAATATAAATGCCTCAAAGCTGTAAGAAATAGTATACACAAATAGAATAGCATTTGCTTATTATACAGAATAACTGTAATTCCATATTCATGTTTTGTCATATGTAAAGCATATCAATTGTAAAGTAGTCATAGGGTCTTAATATTAAATATGCACAATGATTACTTAAAAACAGAATAATGTATTTATGATGAATTCTTCCCAAAATAATTAAATAAATATGTATTTATTTTGAAAAAAGAAAATATTTTTCTTATTTTATCCAAATTTTGATTAAATCTTTTAAAATTAAATTATTTTGGAAAGGATTTCTTTTATATATTTTTAGTGCTTCACATTTTATATTTCTTGCAAAATTGTCGTAATGATGAAAATATTTACCAAGCTAATATTTTTGAATTTACAGGAAGAGAAAAATAATTATCTTCAATTTGTTAAAACTGTAAATTTTTTTTAAACTTAATAATAATTTAGCACTATTTTTTATTTTACGCATGTTGGTTTTTCTTTTTAAATTGATGCACTGAAACTTAATTATCATATAAATTCTAAAATAGATTACAGATAATGGGTGATATATCTATAAGATTTTGGGATGCATAATTTATTTAAACTTAAGCAGATAATATTTAAGATAAAATTGCATTCTAATTAACTTAAAAAAATTAAGGATTATTTCACATACACAACTAACTAAATCCATTTTTATTTTGTATTTTCTTAAATATATTATAAAAATATTCCAAATGAGATTTCAGTTTGCAGTTTTATTGTATGCATCACAAATACACTACTGGCCATTAAAATTGCTACACCAGGAAAGTGGCAAACCACACACGTGAAATTTGCATGACAGGTAGAACTTGCTGTGATATGCAAATGATTAGATTTTCAGCGCATTCATACAAAGCAGGCGACAGTAGCGACATCTACAATGTGTATAAAACCAGAGATTTGACAGCAGTTTTCTCATACTCAATGTCCGTTTCAACGTTGTCTTTGGCAAAGAAACTTGTTGTAATGCCTCGTGTAAGAAGAAGAAATGCCTATCAGCACGTGTCTGACTTTGATCGAGGAAGGATTATAGCCTACCGGGATTGCGGTTTATCGTACCGCAATATTGCTGCTCGCGTCGGTCGAAACCCCATGACTGTTAGCAGAAAATGGAATCGATGGGTTCAGGACAATCATACGGAACGTCATGCAGGATCTCAGCGACCCCCCATCACTAACAGCAGAGAAAACAGACATCTTATCCGTATGGACACAAGGGATCGTACAGCCACGTCACAAACCCTAAGTCAAGAAATGGAGTCATTTGGAAGACAACAAGTTTCTGCTCGAACAGTTCGACGACGTTTGCAGCAGCATGGATTGTCTGCACGGCGACCATGGCTTCGGCTAACATTGACGCTGCGTCACAGACAGGAGCGCCTTCAATGGTGTGATCAGTGACGAACCTGGACGCGGGAATGGCATCACGTCATCTTTACAGATGAATCTCGGTTCTGTATACAGGACCATGATGGCCGCATCCGTGTTTGGAGGCATCGTGGAGAAAACGCATTGCCAGCTTGCATTGGACATCGCCATACTGGCCCATCTGCTGGAGTGATAGTATGGGGTGCAACTGGATACACGCTTCGATCACCTCTTGTTCGCATTACCTGCACTTTGAACAGCAACCGTTACATTTCCGATCTGTTAAGGCCCGTGGTTCTGCCCTATTTTCGAGTCCTCCCTATTGCTTTGTTTCAACAGGATAATGCACGATCGCATGTTTCCTGTACTGTTCTGAACTTTCTTGATACAGAACAGCTTTGACTGTTACTCTTGTCAGCACATTCTCCTAATCTGTCACCAATTGAGAACGTGTGGTCATTGGTTGCCGAGCGATTGGCACGCCATCACTCACTATCCACTACTGTCGATGAACTGTGGCATAGTGTTGAAGCTGCATGGACAGAGATCCCCGTACATGCCATACAATATCTGTTTGACTCCATGCTTAGGCTGATAAATGCTGTTATTGCAGCCAGATGTGGCTGCTCTGGGTACTGATTTCTCAAGAACTATACATCCTGATTTCTTATAAATCTAATAACTTGTTCTTTCCACTATAATGTATGTCTCTAATAAATATCGTTCTGTTATTTGCATTCCTTCTTGGTGTAGCAATTTTAATGGCCAGTAGTGTATTAATGAAATGTATTATTAACTAAGAAAAATAGAAGTAGCAATTTTCATGTCAAATGTCACCAAAAATGGAAATCATTAAACTAAATAATAAAAAAACGTATTTTAATTAGTAATAAGCCAAATATGCTATGATTAAAACTAAAATTCTCTTTTTCGCATCCTGACATATAAGAATTTCACATATGGAATTTTTATGGCTTTCTGGGTCCATGTATTTTATATGATCAACACATAGTATTAAAATTTGTTTGATCACGATATTCCCATAAAATAAGGTAGCATGAACGTTTTAAAATATTTATAAGAAATAGGAAAACTATATAATATTCTTCTACGAATGCAAATAATTTTGTGAGCATTTAGAATGAGTTTAAAATAATTTTACACTATTGTCATATTAATAAATACGATGTCGTTATAACAAGCTGTAATAGTGTCTTTATAATAGGTATACATCGTATTGAAGTTTTCTATTTAATAGAACAAAAGGTTTAAATCTTCGAAACTAATTTTTTTATATATTTGACCCTTTAAAATAATTTGAAATATTACAACTTATAGCGATATATTCATAAAAATCAAAAATATTAGTAAAGTTACAGAAATTGTATCAAAAATATAAAATGAGAATCTTTAATGAAAGTTTTACTTGTTTGTTATGAAACACTTTTCTTACATTTTAAAATTCCAATGATTTAACATATTCAATGATTTAACAAATTCCTTAATAATTATTTGCACTTCTGAAATAAATATATATATTACAGTAAGTTATGTGTATTATGATAATTAAAATGCTACAATGGCAACAAAGTTTTTTTACATAAATAAACTGGATTGATATGTCACTTAAATTTATGTATTTTTAAAAGATTCTTTTTTTAGGAAATTGGAGCAAAATAAAATACAATTTGTTAGGTTATTTTAGTATTTTTGCTGATTATTAGAGTTTGGTAAATGTGAAAACATTTAACGATAAAAGTTCAACAGTTTTATCCAAATTATTTTTATAAAATAATTAACTTTTATAAAATCAGTTTGAGAATTTTACTTCGATTACAATTGAAACTGTTTCAAAAAATATTAAATGTTGACTTAATTTTAATTTTGAAGTTGATATAATTATATTTAATGATATTAATTAAACATTATTATTATTGAATATAATTACATTAATTTCATCATTAAAATTAATTAGAAAAATAGTTGATAAGTTGTATTTGAATTTTACTCCAATAATTTATTTATATTGTATAATTATGAAAAAATAATAATTCAAATAGTTATATTTGAATACATATTTTCTTTCCTATAGGGTAAAGAGGTATCCTGTATGTTATTAATGTGTGCAATTGCTCAATGCCATATATTTCATTTTTAAATACATCAAAAACTTATAACAGTCCTAGGTAATAATTTAACATCAAACGCTATATTTTATTTAAACCAAAATTAAATCATTTTTTATGAAAATTATGTTCCTAAAATTTACCTCCATTAAAAATTAATATCCATATGAGAATTTTAAATATAGGAAAATCAAACATTTTTCAAAAGCATATAATTTTAGAATTTATGAGTTAACTTGAATTACAACATTTTATTAACTAATTCTCATTAACTTTTAAGAATTTGACATCCATACAATTACATTTTTTAACCTCATAGTTATTTTGATTATTTATGCATCTTAGAGCAGCATCTATCAATTTACAAAATTCAAAGAGAAGAACATAAAATGAGATTGCGATGAAAAAATTTTAATCTCTTCCCTAATAAAAATACGCTATTTTTTTGAAGAAAGATAACACATTGTTTTGACAGATTTTATTGTTTAGTTTTCAAGCAGTAACAAAAAATGTAATGAGAAATTAGAAAACTTGAATATTATAATTTACAATATTTTTAATTCAGTCTCATGAGAAGGTAAATAAATTATGTAGCGAAATAAACATACCGATTAACTAATTAAAAAAAATTAATTTCAATTGCGGTTTTCCTCTTAATTTTTGCAAACTTTATTAAGAAAAAATTTATATTTTTATGGAAAATATTTTATAAAAATGTGAAATTTTTTATTAAAATATTTTTAAATTAAATGCGTTTCTATATTGTGTTTATATATATAATCCTCTTATCACAAAAAACAAGTAATATAAATATTATATATATATATATATATATATATATATATATATATATATATATATATATATATATATATATATATATATATATATATATATATATATATATATATATATATATATATATATATATATATATATATATATATTTATATATATATATTGTTAAATATATATATAATATTTTGTTAAAAAATGTAATATTATTTTTTTTAAATGAAGTGAACACAAAATTGTACGTCAGAACTTTGGAGAATGGAAGTTTGTTTGCAATGAAAATATTTTCTCTGTAAAAACACAATAAAAAATCAACATAGTATTTATTTACTTTTAATTTTATATATTCAAGATATTTTATTAAAAATATTTATTAACGGAAATTTGAAACTATTTAATTTTGTTAACAACATTCTAAGAACTAAACAAATTTTTACCTAACTTCATAATCAAAAATTCTTTAATTTAATTTGACTTTATTTTTAAATCACCAAAAAATCTAAGCATTTCATAATAATAAATAATAAGAGTTTTATATATCTTTCATATAATTTTTAAGCATTTTTCAGTTTTTATCAAATATGCACAATTATGATGAAAATGTAATCTATGAATCATAAATTTGAATTTTTTTCATTAGCAATATATTTGTTTATTAAATATCAAACTTCGTTTGTGATACGTTCTTGAAGTTTAAATTTAACTAAATAAACAGAATCAATTGTTTTTAGCGCTTTTTGATCAATTAAATTTTAATTGTACCAACGTGTTTAAGCTTGATGTCAAAAAAGGTAAATTTGAATAAATATTTTTATATAGATCGATGTTTAATATTTTATTTCTCACAATATACTTATCATACAAATATGAATAATCTGAAAGCATTTAAAAATAAATAATGAAGTATAAAAAATAATTTTTATGCAAACATTCACATTAGTGACTATATTTATGATTGTTTTATTTATGCTCGTTGTTTTCTAATTAAAATCCAAAATAAAGAAGATAATTTTTCAATTATGATTCATATTTTTTCAAGTAAGGATAAGTTAATAACGTAAGTTAATAGAAATAAAATCACATCGTTCTAACGAGAAACTACAGCATTTAGTTACAGAAACCGACAAAATTCTAGCACGAATTCTAACTACACAGAAGCATATTCACTTTGGCTCTCAGGCAACTTACGTCCGCCATTATAGACCAATTATACGTTGTTATAACTGACAGGACTTCGGCCACCTAAGTAAGTCTTGCAACTTAAAAAGAGTTTGCGGTCGATGCGGATATGGCCACTCTGAAAGCGAATGCTCTGCAGACTATGCAGATTGTATTAAATGTTACATAGCCAACAAAAAAGGAGCAAACTTTGATTCAGATCACTAAGCCTATTCTCCACATTTTCCCATCTACAGATCACTATTCTACCCAGCAGACCACTAAAATAACTATTTTTAGTAAGGTCCTACTCCGTCTCTCACAAATAACACTAGCTTTTACACCTCCAAGATACACTAAAGACTAGAACAGGATGAGCCAAAACAACAGTACTTTAAACGAAGGCGTCAGACAGAACAACGCACAAACAGAGGCTGACCATTGTAAGAACTTGGGCACAACTATCGTACAGATCAACATAAAGGGGGGTCGAGCACTCCTACCGATCAGCTGCAAGTCATTGCCAATAGCCATAAAGTAAGTTTATTCATCATACAGGAGCCATATCTCAACAAAAGCAGCAGAATTCTAGACATTTTTAGTGCCTGGCGCTATAGTTATCCAAAAACGGCAAGGCCGGAATTATAGCAACTAATAGTATAGATGCCGTTATACTTGGCCAGCAAGAATCGACAGTTGCAGTCAAGATTATGATCAACAGAAAGCATTAACTATAATTTCTGCCTATAGTCCACCGTTCAACCTTAGACGGAGATTAAGGCAGGAAACGCAAAGCACAATCGGAGAAACCCTTAGGGACTCAGAGTATTTCCAAAGCAAATTAGGAGACTAAAACTATCTTATCGGAGCATACCTCAACGCACATCATATCCTGTGGGGCTACAGGAATAATGATATTAGGGAAGAAAAACTACTGGACCACATCAATGCTAGTGCAATCTCCACCTACTAAACACCAAGGGAGCCCCACCTACTTACTTAACATCCACACAAGAAGGTTGGCCAGACCTAATGCTAGCTTCTAACTCACAGCTAGCAATGGATTGTACCTGGGAGGTTCTGGACATTGAATCCATAAGCGACCACCGCTACATCCAGGTCAAAATTGGAAATTCACCTGATAAACCAAAACTAACTAGATTAAAACTAAGTTCGGTAACCACCAGTGGCTGCTTAATCGCCTGACCCTACTGGTGCAAGACCTAGTCAACAAATTGTACAATTGCCAAACCAAAGAGCAACTGACGTCATCACAGTCGGCTTACAGGACACCATCATCGAATGTTGCAAAAAAGCCTACAAACGGGTCAAGCATAAATTCGATATCATGCCCAACTGGTGGACAACTAACCTCGAGCATAAGAAAAAGAAGCTAAACAGCAAAGAAGGAAGGTTCAGCAAGCAGGCAATGACTGCAAGCAAAAATTCCTGGCTACCTATAAGAAAGACAAAGCTCACTTGGTAAAAGAGGTAAGTTAAGCGAAAAGAGCCTGTTAGAGAGAAATATACTCAGCATCTACTAGCACATATGGAAAGATTAACAAATCTACCTTAAGGAGCACAGCGCCTCCAAATAGCTTTTTCAGCACCAACAAACTAACTGGAAACACAGTGAACTTTGCCACCCAAATCCTTCAAGAGCTCTTCCCACTGCAACCATTAAGTAACAACCAGTACACGTATGAGGACGGAAATCCTGAACCTGAATTATAAGAAGGCGAAAATAGGAGACTAATTTCTTCACTCCCGAATGGTAAGGCATCGGGTCTTGATGGAATAGATAATATCATTCTCAAGCAGATCAACAAGCGTGTCCCAGAATTGCTCACCACCTTTATACAAACCTGCTGGAAACTGAGCTACTTCCCGAGGATCTTGAAGACTGGCTTTATAATACTATTCTATAAAGAGGACAAGGATAAATTTCAAGTGAGCTCGTATAGACCCACTACCCTAATACCAGCTTTGGGGAATGTCTTAGAGAAGCTCACAGACAAGGCTCACTTACTACCCAGAATCTAATAACCTCTTGCATAGCTCCCAGTACGTTTTCAGGCAGGGAAAATCAGTTGAAGATGCCCTCAGCAACCTCATGTTGAACATTAAAAATGCAAAAGCCAACTCCAAGCACCGCTCAATTATCTCGATTGATATTAAAAGGTCATTTAATTCGGCTCCACACGAATCTCTTAGACAAGCGCTTGCAGGAAAAATTACCCAGCAAAAATAAGAAACATCCTGTTCAACAACCTAGAAGACAGACTAGTAGCCTCTAATACTAACCAGGGACTAGTCAAGCACAAACAACAAATTGGTTTCCACAAGACTCATGCAGTGGTCCGATAATGTGGAACCTACTAGCTGATGAACCATTGCAACTGGACTGGTCAGCAGTAGGGAAAACAATAGACCCTAAGTCCAGCGTTACCCAGCAAGCGTTTGCTGAGGATTTTACATTTCTAGTTGCAGCAAGTAGCGAAAGAAAGTTGGGGCAGTTGCAACAAAAGCCCTTAAGCTTTTCAGGCAATGGACCGAGAAACATCAACTGAGAATCTCCGTAGAAAAGTCAAAATACCTACTACTCACGAAATTACGGTGCGGCCCGCAAATACACTGGGATAGCCAAAAAGTCAGAAGATCCAAAACCATGAAACTACTAGGAGTATCAATTGACGAGAAACTCAATTGGTCCCAACATATCAAAATCCAGGGATTCAAAGCCTAAAGAATACATCAACAGCTCCCTAGATTGGCGGGAGCTAATTGGGAATTCTCAAAAAGCAGAGATCAATAGTATACAACACTATTGCGGAAAGGATTCTTGCCCATAGAGCCCTAATATGGGGAAGGACTGTTCGAGTAAAGAATCAACTCCTCCTGGATAGAATTCAGAGAAAATTTCTCATGAACATCACAGGCGCCTATAAAACTACAGCAACTAAAGCACTACAAGTAATAACCGGCATCTTACCTTTGCACCTGCAAATTGAAAAAGAAGCCTAACTGAAACACATTTTCAAAATCACTGGCACCAACAAAATCGAGGGCAGAGTAGCAACACTCACAATAAATCCAGGTATATTCAATATAGAAAATGAAATTTGCCTAGAAAAGGAATCCCAACCAGTTAATCTCGCAGATACCTGCTACATTTATACGGATGGATCCAAACTGGAGGATAGGGTTAGCGCTGCTTTCATGGCCATCCAAAATAACAGCTTCCTCCCCTCGGAAAAATTCCGCATAAGAGACAACACTGTTTTCCAGGCAGAACTTTATTCCATCCAACAGGCAATCAAGAGGGCAAACCGGCAAAATTACATCTGCAACATTTGGTCGGATTGTCTTTCTGGAATTATGGTGGTTGGAAACCCAAAAACTACTAGCCCTACAGCCAGAGCTATCCAGAAAAATCTGAAGTTGACAAACACAATCAAGCTTCGCTGGATAAAGGCCCACGTGGGCTTTGAAGGCAATCAGATGGCAGATAGTTTGGCCAAAAAGGCAACAACCCAAGAAAGCCCATGCGTCGTCCTCCCAACGCCACGTTCCTACTATAGGAGACTTCTAGCAAAAGAAGCTATCAAAAATGGCAGGCAAGTATGGATCGGGCAGAAACAGGAAAGCTGGTATATGATGTCATACCGAAGGTCAGAAATAGAACACAGTGCTGGCCAAGACGAATAACCCTGTCACTAAAAATAACAGGTTTAAAGAGATGTTATGTAATATTTATGTATGTCAAAATAATTGATGTTATAACGTTACTAATTGATATAGTTATACATTATCTTCGGTACATCAAGCAAAACCAAGACTTTAATGGATAAGTTTAAATATTTAACAATAATTCAAAACAAAATTAGATTTGAATTCAAGTTCCAATGAAAAGTCTTTTGAAAATCATTTGTATTAAAATCTTATTTTTTTAGAAATGCATAATATAAGGGAAATTAAATTTACATATAATTAGAACTAAATAGAAAATTTACTGCTTATTATCTAAGTATAATTTCGATGAAATTTCCTAAATATTTTCCTCTAATTGTTCGAAAAATATTTATTTGTATCATAAGTTTTATCTGGAAACATATAGCTTACAATTTTATATTATATAAGAATGTTTGAAGACACAAATTTAAAGCTCATAAATGTAATATTATTAATAATAAGTCCCAAGTGATATTTTATAAAAACCTTTATAGATCTAAAAATAATGATTGTAAAATATGAGACTTTCGAAAAAGTTTTTTGTCAAGAGTTGCAGAATAAACGGCTTTTTTGTGAATATTTAATACCTGGATTCAATGGTTAAACTGAAAAAGAGAAAAGCTATTATATATTACAAATATAAGAATAAATCACACAAATATATTTAATGTATATCGTATACCTTTAAACTCTGCTTTAACTCATGATCAGAGCATTCTGGAAAGCTCCTATAGAAAATATTTCAAGTTATTAATAATAAAATAGCATTAATATTTTAACATAGAATAGATCTCCATCAGAAAAATTAGGTAATAAAATTTTTGAATACGTTTAGTAAACTAGTACCTTAAATACGGTCCATTGTAATATATTTAACATGATCATTTGTAATGTAGTAAATTATTGTTTTACTCTATCCTATTTTTAAACTTTTTAGTTAAAATCAGATTCCTTAATTATAAATTATTTCTTTTAAATCATGAACAATCTGATAAAATTTTAATTCAAGATCTTATTATGAAATCCAATTATGTATATAAATATACTATATTCATTTCATTGATATTTTTTGTGTGACATTTCATTACCTAAATATGTGTTAAAAACTTTGATCTTTAAGTTCATAATTTTACTTAGTGCTAGTTACTATACTAGTATTTAAAAAATATTTTTATTTATATGTTTCAAAATAAATTTGATCATATTTATTAAAATATACTTTTGTCTAACAAAAAGATCTAAAAATTTAATTTAATTTTGTTAAACACACACATCATGCAGAAGTTTATTAGTAGCAATAGATTTCATTAAAAAAGTATTTTGTAAGAAGTCTTATGAAGCACAAATAAATAATAACTTGTACGAGACACGAATGAATGTAAGGCAATAGTTAGATGAATAGCATATTTCTCTATAAAATATATTTTATATTAAGAATTATGCCAAATTATTCGAAGCATTGAAATTAAGAAATTAACTAATTATTTGATAAAACCAGGAATAAAATAAAATTTAACTCATTTTTAAAATCTTGGTCAATTTTATGTCCTTATAGCATTAAATATTTACCGAGAAGATTTCATCTCATTTTCAAAAATATATTTTTTTATTTTGTGGATTAATAAAAAGCTTTAGATTCTGTTTTGAAGTTTGTCAGAAATTTCAAAGTACAATAGAACACACAATAATTTTGAGCTCTTCATTTTAGTTATATATTTTCTTATATATGTAAAAGTAAATTTTGTTTTGTAAAATGACAGATTATTTTTAAATAAACGTTTTCGACTTCTAACTACCAAGTATTAAATAAATTTTTTGAAAAAAAAGAAATATGAAAAATATTTAAATTGTTCTTTGTAAAACCAAAACGAAACTTGCATTTACTTGAAATAATTTGATAAAATAGAGTAACATCCTTGTAACTATTCTTCCAAGATATATGATACATATTTATATACTTTTGTAGAAAAAATAATAAATAATAAGGTAACTTTTGCTAATTAAAGCTATAAATAAAATATTTCAAAACATGTTGGGTTATAAATTTTAAGTGCGCTTGTTTTTAATCAAACAGGTTATATAAGTTTAAGTCAACTTACTCATAAATAAATATGACAAGCATAACTTAGAATTTTAAGTTTTATGCTATAACAGATTTTCACACAAAATCTCGAGACAGCTTTAAAAATCTCGTCAGAAAGCCATCCAATCAAAGGACCTCCTTATGGCCAGCATGCCTCGTTTGGTCTTCAGTGAGCCTTACTAAATATTTTGGCTTCTTTCCAGTCTCGTTATGATTTCGATTCCAGACCTCGTAAAAGGGTCACTAAGCAGAACTAACTTCTTTTGAAAACATGTTGCTTTTAAGTGAAACTCCATCTCAAAAAGCATAGTGGCCATAAATTTCCCAGAGAAACGTTGCCGCTTTTCAACAAGTTTGTGAGCGTAAAGAACATAATCGCTGCAACCCGCAGAAAAATTTAGATTTCTGTAAAACAGTTTTGTAATGAATTTGTTTACAAGATTCACACACGTTCATTTTGATTGGATAGAATAATGATGGAGTTTTTTTCAAGTAAATGAATTTGAATTAAAAAGGTTAAAGTAAATGAATTAGCTTGTTTAATTTAATATACGTATTTTGTTATAATATAATATAAAAATTTGTTAAACAAAATGTGTTTCTTCTATGATATTTTTAACATATTTTCCTCATTATTCAAATAAATTTTGAATAATAATGAATTGAAAATTCTTTACGTACTTCTGTATAAGGATTTAACTTTATTTACTTGCATAAATAAAAGTGAAAAATTTAAATTTTCACATTATTTGATTAAATACAAGTTGATATTTATGACACAAGCTGACATTTTAAGTAACAAACTGTAATCCATCCATGTAAAATTTTTAAGTTACATTTTTACTACGCATTAATAATACAACATTTATAGACATGTATTTGAATAACTAAAAGATGTGATTTATTACGATTGCCTTATTTATCTTTGTTGTTTTCTAATCATAAAATAAATATAAATAAGTGGGCTCTTCAACACTAATTCATATTTACCCAAGTAAGAAAAATTAATAACTTAAGTACTTTCAAGGAATTTCAGAAGAATATTGCTTTAAAATACCAAATATAACAATTTATAGACGGTAAAACATTATTTTAATGTTGAAGTTACTTCAGTACATTTTTAAATTATATTGAAATTTAAACCTTACCTCAAAAGTTTTTTCCCAAGAATTCATCAATACAATGATGTCTGTGTTATCAGGAAAAAAACTAACAGATTTTTAAAGAGAGGTTACGTAATAATTACGCATGTCAAAATAATTGATGTTATAGCGTTACTAATAAATATAGATATGCACAATAACTCACTTGTAAACTATAAATTTGAAATATTGCAATTCTTTATTTCAAACAATAATAATGTTATCTATATTTTTTTAAACGAAGGCAATTTTTTATAGATTGGAATTTTGAAGTATTAAAATTTCATTTCTGTCTCTCTCTCTGTCTCCGTATATATATATATATATATATATATATATATATATATATATATATATATATATATATATATATATATATATATATATATATATATATATATATATATATATATATATATATATATATATATATATATATATATATATATATATATATATATATATATATATATATATATATATATATATATATATATATATATATATATATATATATATATATATATATATATATATATATATATATATATATATATATATATATATATATATATATATATATATATATATATATATATATATATATATATATATATATATATATATATATATATATATATATATATATATATATATATATATATATATATATATATATATATATATATATATATATATATATATATATATATATATATATATATATATATATATATATATATATATATATATATATATATATATATATATATATATATATATATATATATATATATATATATATATATATATATATATATATATATATATATATATATATATATATATATATATATATATATATATATATATATATATATATATATATATATATATATATATATATATATATATATATATATATATATATATATATATATATATATATATATATATATATATATATATATATATATATATATATATATATATATATATATATATATATATATATATATATATATATATATATATATATACATATATATATATATATATATATATATATATATATATATATATATATATATATATATATATATATATATATATATATATATATATATATATATATATATATACATATATATATATATATATATATATATATATATATATATATATATATATATATATATATACATATATATATATATATATATATATATATATACATATATATATATATATATATATATATATATATATATATATATATATATATATATATATATATATATATATATATATATATATATATATATATATATATATATATATATATATATATATATATACATATATATATATATATATATATATATATATATATATATATATATATATATATATATATAAGATAAAACATGAAGAAAAGTAAAATCAGAAATATAAAATTGGAAAGATACTAAAGTATATGAAGCAAAAGACAAGAAGGCATAGGGACCATGTCTTCATCAGGAGGGAGATGGTCAACTATGCAAAAATGAACACTCTTTTCTGACATGCTCGAAGGACAAATGTCTAAAAATCTTCGCGCAATTCCCCCGAAGAGTGTTCATATAAAAAAGAACTTAATTAAAAATTAGACTAAATATATATGTAGAAAAGATAAATATATATGCAGAAGAATAAAAATACTCACTATAGATGAAAATACTCACATTAGTAGAAAAATACTCACAATAGTAGAAAAATACATACAGTAAAAAAATACATACAGTAGAAAATACAAAATACAAAAGCCAGTAAATCAGATTGAATTTATATATGAGAATAGTAGGAAGTTGCCAAAAGTAAATTTGAAATTAGAATGAAGAAATATTGCCAGAAGTAATTAAATTCAAAAAGTTAAAGTGGTTTACAAAGTTAAAGCGTATTAAAGGGGATTTAAGTTTTAGTTATGTATAAAATAAAGTGTACATATGTAGGTATTTTCAGGATTCTTGTAAGAACTTCAATGCTTGGGTGGCCCTTCTGTAGTTATAAAAACTACGCAATACTTCAATCTTACAAGCGATTCCCTACTTCCTACATATTTTAAAATAAAATTAATTGGAATATTGTTATTTTTTAGGTGAGCTATTAAGCGTTTAATTTGATTTTTAGTATATTCATAATTGTTACAGATTATATAAATGTGATTAAGCTCATTAATTATAATGTTTCTGTATATTTTTAAAGAAATATTGGAGTTCCAAGAAATTAACTTATTAACATGAAAATTAAACTGTTTAGTTTTGTCGAAAATGTCTATATATGTAGTGGAATTATCAATAGTGATAAATAAATCCAGAAATTCTGTTTTAGTTTCACATAAATTAGTTTTAATTAGAGAAAGTTCTTCAGGGTAAATAGTTTTAGAAATATCTTCAAATTTTAAATTGTTGAAAATAATGAAATCATCTATGTATCGAAAAGCAAAAGGATATTGATAAAAGAAGTTTTTTTCAAAATAATGTAAAAATAAATTTGCTAGTGTGCTAGAAAAGTTGGATCCCTGTGGAATTCCACAATTTTGAATAAAAATATTTTCACCGTTAAATATAAAATTATTATAAATACACATTTTAACTAAATTATTCCAGTAATCAAAATTAATATTTAATAAGTTTCTATAGTCCTGATAATAAAGGTGTAGTACATCGTTTAATTTATCTATGGGAATACTAGTAAAAAGGTCTTTAAAGTCAAAAGAATTAATACAATAAATATAATTTTTCGATAAAAAATCCAAAACAGGCCTATTATTATTAATGATCCAAGTGGCTTCTGATTTAACAATATTGTCTAATATAATATTAAGAAATTTAGCAAAAATGATTCCAGGTTTATTCATGTATGATTTAGTACCACAGGTGATAAATCTAAACTTTATAGGAATTTTGTGAAATTTAGGAATGACTGTTAAATAATTTAGGAATGTAGTGGAATTATCAATATTTATCACTATTGATAATTCCACTACATATATAGACATTTTCGACAAAACTAAACAGTTTAATTTTCATGTTAATAAGTTAATTTCTTGGAACTCCAATATTTCATTAAAAATATACAGAAACATTATAATTAATGAGCTTAATCACATTTATATAATCTGTAACAATTATGAATATACTAAAAATCAAATTAAACGCTTAATAGCTCACCTAAAAAATAACAATATTCCAATTAATTTTATTTTAAAATATGTAGGA